>JAQIWH010002695.1:0-23209 GCA_034695005.1 Cryptops parisi | reverse complement strand
ATATAAATTACACACACACACACATTATATACACACACATGGAATCTCTGTTTCACGGAGATACCATTTTCTTTGTATGACGAGCGAACGACCATCTAGATAGTTATTCGATTTTCATACAACGGATGGTAGTTGCCTCTCCATCATTATTGGAAAATTCGATCGGGAAAAGATGATGGAACGAATTCAGAAGTAAAAAAAAAAAAAAAAAACACGAGGAAAAAAAAAAGCAAAGGAAAAGGAAGAACGGTGGAGACATTCTAATAGATAGGCAGACACGCCAACCCAACACGACCAACAACGTGCGTTCGTTCACCTGCTAGTCGTCCAACCAAAGTGGGGCACCAGCGGCGCCAACAGGATCGAAAAGGCTCAAGGACACGTGCTCCCTCGCTCATCATCGCTATCATCCACCCACGCAAACCCCCCCTCCTGAAAGAAGCCAAGAAGCCGATCAACATCGTGCCAACACCGATTGACGCCACTTCAACAGCCAAAAAGGTGATGCCAACAAGGTGATGCGCACAACAACGACAAAACGGCAGCAGCAAAAGTACCCATTTGAAATGTGTAATGGCTCTTTTTTGTCATCTAGTTATCCAACAGTTCGTTAACTAATTGCGTTAGCGAAAATCAAAATTTATCGCAGCGCTATTCGTCTCCGATCTTCGGAATGAAAGTCAAGAAAGAAAGTGCGCCATTAAGAATCGACGTAGCTCATTAAATTAGGCACCACGCGCCCGGCAGCACGATTCCTCACTCTCAAAATCACCTACCCAATAAAAAATTGTATTTAGCCAATTCGTGATGCTACGTTTTCCGAGGCAAGTGAATCAACCGATTCGAGCTATATTTTCGCCAAGTTAATACAACGCGACCAATTTATTTGGCCAACTCCATATTTACCATTCCGATCATCCAGTGCTGCGTTCCTCGACGTGGCGTTGGCGGTTGTCGCGGCAACCACTTTGTAGCGATTAATCTAACCACTCGCACGATGTCGAGGAACGAAGCTGTTCCACTAGATACAGTCTTAAGACGCCGCTGAGGCCTTTAAAAGTAAATATCATCACAATGTCGTGGAAAAAATAAGCTCGAACGAGTCAACCCTGAAAACAAGTAATGGAAGAAAACTTCGTGTGTTTTTTTTTAGTACAGCCTGATTTGATATTGTGCTTTTGTTTTCAAACAAATTTGAAAAGTACGTGTGTTTGAAACCAACACGTGGAAAAATGATATTTTTGTTGATTTCTGTTAAGTGTTTATTCCAACGGATTCACAACAATGAATGATTGCTCGCTCGCGGTAAACTAAATATATATATATGTATGTACTGTATGTTTATTTATAACAACGCCTTGCTTTAGATTAACAATACTTGAATTGAAGTAGGCCTACTGTATGTGGTTGTGAGAATCAGCAACACTCTACGAGGAAAACTCCACCTTCACGTGAAATATTCTCGAAATCGACAAGATATTGATCCTTCAAAATTTAATAGAATTAAATGTAACGCGGACTGTGTCTACTTTTCAAATTTCAGCTCTCTGGGATATCGGAAAGTTAGTCAAAATAGACCGCAAAAATATTGAAGCGAACACACACACACACAACGAACAAGTAAAGTTGAATAAAAAGTCGTAAATCAAACAAGCTTTGGTTTTGAAAGATCGAACATGGAATACTACGCCTTCGCTGCCATTGCGTTGCGCTCGAGTCCGAGTCGAACCCAAGGCGTTGAGGTAGGAGAACGAGTTAGAAAAGACGCAACAAAAAGAGTTGAAAGACTGTCAGTGATTATGTGTAGATGTGTGTCTGGCGTCGTTCCAGCTCGTGTGTCGTGCAACTTGGCCCAGGTGGAGGCGGTATTGCGCTAATATGTCGGCAGCTGAAATCAATGTGGGGCGCCCGAGGGATCGTTGGTGAACTCCTAACTCCCCCACCCGTCGACCCCTTTCCCAGGGGACTGGGTGCTCGACGCGTGATGCCGATAGCGTTTTATCCCTCGACTCGGAGCCTTTAAAAATGCACGATTCACCTCTATTTCGGAAACAACGAGCCCATCCCGTCATCATCCCGAACCAAAAATAAAAATACAACAAAACACACACCCTTTTAGACTGAAAAAAAAAATATAAAGGCCTTTCGTGACAAACTCGTCATTTTTGTTATGCGAAGAATAGCAGAGCAAGTTGAAGAGAAAGAAATTTTTTTTTCCCACTCTAATCAAAAGATGAAGAGCATAAAAAAAAAAAAACAGTCGTGCGAATCCTTAAAGTTTTCTCCACTATCTCCAATAATGGAGAAAAAAAAATTTGGAAATAAACAAAAGTAGAACCTTATTTCCCAAGATATTCGCTAATAATAAACGCCAGGTGTGTGTGTCGGTGAATAAGCAAAATGCTCGCTCACACCATGTCGAAGCCTGTAGGCGCGTACCGCCGTTCATCACCAACTTAATCGCTCAACCAGCTGGCGCGAGCTTATTGGACGTTTAACCTTTCGAGTATCCGACTACGCTGCAACGTTGTGTATTCCTTCGGCTATATAACCGGTTCGTTTTTAACCCCGTCTCCCCCATAGTTGGTTGAAAAAAAACCCAGATGGCCACCACCTATACCACCGCGAGAAGACGACGACGTCTCAGGATGACACCGCCTTCATTTGCATTTTATTGGATCTCGTTGCCCTTACCCCTAGCCACATTTTTATTCGAAGCAGACAAACCCAAAGACGTCTCGGACTAGAAAGAGGAGGGGGAAAAAAGGGGAGACGTTTTTCCCTCAATGACGAGAATGAAAACCCCTTTTACGGCCTGTTTTCTCCTTCATCTGTTTCCAGTGGTAAAGACGGACTTCTTCAACGACAAGAGTTTTTACAATCACGTGCGAATGATTGAAAAAAAAAACGTGCTAGTTCGAGCATTCTTGTTCAAACACGTTTAAACATTCGTCTTCGACGTGGTATTTTATTCCACCGTACTTAAACGTAAAATTCCGAAAGCTTAGTTTACTTAGCTGGTACAGTTTACTTAGCCGGTTATTATGACCACTTTGAGTGCTTTTTGATAACAGTTACCGGCTGATAGTATTAAGCAAATGATAAAAAAAAAAACAGTGTTGGGACTGATTATGATAACAATAACCGAATGATAACATTATTCATGATTATAGTAACCGTATTTACTTAGCTTAATATCTTGTTCAAGAGCGTGGTCAATAATAAAACGACGAGAGAACATTGTCGTCGAAAGACATGCTCTTCTTACGTTTCTTTGCCACGACTCTTCACCTTGCTGACAATTAGTCACGTTTTGTACCCACTGTTATACTTCCTACACAAGCCTTCTCGAGTCGTAGGATTCGCTGAAACTTTTATTTCCAAGACTTTTCCCCCATCGTCATGTTCAACCAAAAGTGAACGTTCACGATCGTACAACATTTTGGATTTCCACATGGCTCTTTTGACGTTCCAGTCTGAAGCGTCTAAATTTTTCTTCTTTTCTTAGAATTTACAGGAAGTTCAGAAAAGTCAAGGCATAAAGTAAAAAATAAATAAAGAACAAAAAAATGCAACCCGAGTACAGAGGGGTTCGTCATCCGTCTTCTTTTCTCTCCCAACTATGTACAACAAAGCAGAACCAGGAGGAAGAGAAGGAAGTCGTCAGCGACGAGTAAATCGCCGACTCATTCCGGACGACTTTAATACAGCTTGGCCCGAGGCCAATTCGTCGCCCATACAAAACAGGGACGATCGTACGACGAGGCTGAGGCGGCTACTACTCCATCACCACCACCACCTCCTCCTCCTGGTGCCATTTGAAAACGACGTCGTCTCTGGCGCCGATCCGGACGCCCGCAAAACGTGGACGTGCCGTTTTCGAGGATCAATAGCCATTGGCACGCGATCGTTCGACTAATTGACGACACGATGCTCGCTTGACCACATTATGATACGCTCCACACCGGGCTGAGAGGGCCTCTTCCACGCAACTACCTGGCAGCGGTGGCAGCTTTTGTCCAGGCAAAGCTGCCAAAATTGTATCCAAAGAGTAGATTAGAGGAGGCAACGACCCACCCTAGGGAGTGCGGAGCTGAGATTCGCTGCTGTTGTCATTAGACCGGGTTTTAATCACGGCTAACGAGGCGGTGGTGGAGCGAAATGAACACTTCGTCATTTCGGTTCGTTTCTTCCTCGTCGGGCGATTTGTCCCGTAAATGATGAAAAACCCGAGCAAGGAAGTAACCAACGACCAACGACCCCTTGGCGCCCTCTTGGGTGGTGTAGTCGCCTTCCCATCATGATTTCCATCGTGATTACCACCATCCACCCTCACGACGACGTTAGGCGGTGGCTTAATTCGGTCAATCGATAGAAACCATCGAATCGAGTCCATCTTCGAGTTAACTAGCAGTTTCCTGCTCCTAGTCGAACCGACGTTTGTTTCGCAATCCTTAACAAACCTCGCTTGTCAGTTCGTTCGCAACTGTCAATACGATTACTTCATCGATACCGTTTCAACTTGAAGGACCATTACCGCTTAAGTACAGGCCATTACCTACGCAATAATCATGGTTGAACGTGCTTTACAACTCGATTGGTAACACGGTACACACGACAAAAAATGGATAATGCTTCACAAATACAACTTCACTTAATACCACTTCCAATGCTCGAACAAGTTCGTCTCCAAACAACGAAAAAGGACATTGACACACACGCACACACACTCAGCTTCAGGAGCCAACGTACCATAAAAAATGTAACGAAACATGTCCTAACGCACACAAGTTTCTGTATTTTCATTGGCTGAAACGTTTTCAGAAAAAAAAAACGTACTAGAAAAATTGTGTTATCGAACATTGAAGAAAAAAAATTCAACCACCTACAAGAAATTTTCGATAGCCTCAGCTGTAACATTGGAAACGTCTGTTAGAGATTTAGAAATTCATTCCATCTTGATTTTCTACCATTTTGAGAGTCTGCAGTTTAGTACTTTCTTCAGTTTAGGAAAGCAAAGTAAAATTTCGAGAGAAAGCGTCATAGAAGAGTCTATTTTTTTATAAGTCACTGACTGCACAATGAAATCGGCTGCCAAATTCGGAAGGAAAGGCAACGACGTGAGACGACGCGATGGTGAGTGACATTCCTGTGATCCGAATGTCCGGGAAAGCGACCATTTTCTCCGGAGACTTTTTCCGATTGAATTGCAGTGAAAAGACTGCGGGCGTTTCCATCCAGAAAACGAATGATAGAACAAAAAAATCCCAACAGCTTCGGGCCAAGATTGGCCATCTCAACTTCGATAAAGTACCTTGAGAGAAAAGATAAAGAACGACAGAAGAAAAAAACCAAAAAAAATTAGGGGGGGGGGGAGGCAATTCTATCTTGTGTTCCAATCCTATCACCATCTCGGAAGGAAATTTCGTGCCTCGAGGTGACTCCGTGGTTGTTGTTTTTGGCAGGTGGTAAACCAGGCGGCGTCGACGAGTCTCGCACCGTGACAGGTCGCCATTTTTTTTATAAGAGGAAGTTGTCCCCATCACGACCGGAAGTCAGTTGCAAAAAAAAAAAATCAAACAGTGGCACTCGTCAACACTCTGGTCGTCGCCTGGTTCACCACTCTGCACGCGAACGGGTTCTTTGTAATCACTTCCAACTGACGACCGACATGAAACCAATGGAATGCTAACAGCTCGGTTGACCTGGTATTGTGTTCGTGAATATTAGTCGGTCTGACAGAAAGTTTTAAGTCATCTCGGTTTTCTCATGGTCAACCAATTCCTAATCGACAATACCACGGAACGGACCAGGGGACATTTCTGTGGAATCCAACAGATCAAGAAGTCCAAGTGGAAACTGACGTGAATTTTCAATGAACGAACCACCAACTGAATCTAACCTAATTTGAAATCACACAATGGCCAACTGTGGCCAAAAAATAAGAACAAATATGAAGAAGAAAAAAAATTTGAAATGAAAAACAAAATGTGAAAAATTCCACGATGCTCTTCACTACGAAGCAGCAGTAAAAGAAAGCCGCTCAATTTCACGCACGCTAAGATATCACGCTCCATTGGTACACCTTGATAGAGAATCGATAACAGTACCCATAAAAATAGGGTGGTGAGAAGTAACTTTTAAATTAGATCAACATTATCCAAGTTTCGCCTCCTCTGTTTTATATTTAAGTCGAATACGATTGCATTTTCATTTCCAAGATCTAAAAAATTTAAATTGTCGACGATGCAGTAGTCGACTTCCAATCACCAAGGATAACATTTAAAAACCTTTTTGAAATGAAGATCACATTTGAAAACCGTTTTCACTGACTGAAGTTTTCTTTAATCTTAAAAGTGAACGATGATCGATCCCCAACATGATTCCCGACGAACGTGAAATTCGGCTACAGCAAAACAATAAATAAACGATTTCTACTTCAGTGTATAGGCAATCAACCATACATTTGATTTTCGCAATCACTGCTTAAACATTTGTTCGTTCTAAAAATATTAATCCTTCGTTTTAGTTTCCAAGTGAGTTTCGAGCACGATCTGTAAGCATCATCAGGGGTTGCATTCAATGTTATTTTAAACGATCGCTCGAGTTGGCTTCGAACAACATCTTTCTCGCTACTGGTTCCGACTATCATTTTTACAAAAACAGACGATTGATTTTAAAAGGCGAATCGTTAAAGTTATTTCTTCCGAAGCTCGGACGATTCAACAAAAAAATAAATAAATGAAGAGCCTGGTGTAAAAGAGTGTAATTTCGAGGAAAACGCGTTTAAAGATCTGAACTTGCCTTCTTGTCTATGGGGTACCTCTTGCAATACTATCTTTGCACATATTGTTGTTTTTGCACAAAATTATAGGTTAGGAAAGTAGAATTGCACATAACACATTCGAAAATGTTTCTAAGTCATTTTTGGCAAATATGTAACTTAACACTTTTTTTTACACCAGGCCCTTCAAACAAGAAAGGCTGAGTTTGAACTTTCCTTAAGATTAGTCAAGGTGGTGTATAAGCAAACTTCAACAGGAGCACGAGCTGATAAAAGCAGCGTAGCAAGAAGTAGGAAGAGGGAGGGGGAGTGAAGACAAGACGAGAATCGATGACGAAGTGGTCGACGTTGGAGTTCGCCTCTCAATTATGCGACAACGCTGGTGCGAGGCAAAATAAAACCAAGGAAATTCGGCTAACTCAATAATAGGGGAGTTTTAGCAACCCTTTCGCTCGAACAGGCTGTTCATAATTACCGAGAATCTACCACACAGCCCCCCTCCCCTTGCCTTTCGTCGAAGAGTTAAAAAAAATATCGCCCCCAAGCGCTATTCATAATGCAGCTGAGACACCGAGAACGGGCTAAGAGAACCAACCAACGTGCATTATAACTAAAAGAACGTCAATTTTCATCCAACACTTTTTCCACGGTGAAATAATCGAAAACGATGCCGAGATAAGTAAAAAGAAATGATTTTGTTAACTCTTTTAAGAAAGATTAAAACCAAAAAATAATAACAATAAAAATCTGATGGAAAAAAAAATGGGACGTAATTACGTTTTTACGTCACGCATCAGCAACGTATTTACGTTTCGCATTAGGTGCTTTCTCGCCGATTCGACGAAGACGTTGGTGCCAACACCAGCTGGACACGAACGAAATAAGAAATAACAAAAAAGAAAATGGTTGATTATCGGCACATTGCCCAACAATAAAGTTCCACTTTTGACACACGACTCGAGTTCTCTAATTCTATCGGCTGGAAATTGGTTGTTCGATGCCGTTCATCGATCGACGCACTTGCTCTTTCGTACAAACAACACACAAAAAAAAATGTTTCGTTAAATTAGGGCATTTTTCAACGTCGCTTAAATGACGCTTTTCATCCGTATTGTACCCGATCCGTGGCAAAGCCCTACTGTGTAGTAACGGAGATAACTACACTACACGTAGTAGTACAAGTCCATGGTCGATGGTGAGTGCCTTTGAACCATCCGCCGTGTGTGGGAAAAGAAACAGCTGTTAAAGAGGAAGCAACTACATCTCGAGCACATTTAAAGCTGGAGAGGAGCAACGTCAACCACAGATTTGGTATTATTAAAAAAAAGAAAACACCTCCGAAGTTATTTTTCATCATGACGTCATTACATCGTGTCACACAGGCTACGCTGAAACATCTGCCACCATCCGATATATTACACAACATAACTGCAGCAAAATCCCGATACGTACTTATGAGATCTCGTATCAGACGACACAGACATTTTTTTTAGCGAACGAGTTAAGTTGTCAGTATTAAGCAAGAAGTCACAATGTTGGACTTGTTAAGTATGAGAGAAACTGAGTAGCAAGTTGTGCTCGTCAACCTATTCACTGACGCAGCGTCTCAGTCGAAAAAGATAAGAGTTTGGAGAAATTTCCGATCATAGATGGGAAGACGAGTACCGATCAATTTAAAGCTGCAGTTGAAGAGAGTCTCGTGCTGTTTTTTTTTGTTTTTTATCATCTCTACATATAACTATATACCTCTTCCAGCCGAGTGGCTCTTTGCCTCGTTTTCGTTCTTTTGCTCCGAGCATCGCGTTACATGCAAATTGATGGTGCCCCGGGGAAACGATTTATGGTAACGATCCGTTGGGTTACAACAGCGTTCGACCAGAAGCGTCAACACCATCGGAAGCGGTCCATCAAGATCCGGTTCCGGTCGTCGCGACCATCCATCATCGACCGTGTTATAATAACGAAGCGGTGGGTTCTTGTTCTTCTTCGTGTTCCAACACTCGACACCCAGAACAGAGAGAAGGTCGAACTGTCAATCACTCGCTCTTAAAGGCGAACGTCGCCTCGAGTCGATGAAAACGAATCGAACGATGACGACTCGACCCGGCTCGGATTTCCTTCGCGACGACCCCTCGCTCGCGTTCCCGACAGCACGTGCCCAAGAGGCGTCGACGAGGCCAACTTTGGTCACGATCTTAAACGCCGAGCAGGGACCGACGAATTATCGACGACCTAGCTCGACTTGCCGTAACGTCATTTGCGGTCGGGGTCGCCGTTAATTAGCCACCCGCCATCCATCACGAACAGAGCACGCCTGTGGTTGTTTTAGTCAGTTAGTCGCGATCGGGATTCGTCGATTCCTAAAGAGCAAAACGAGTTTGGAAAGAGTCTTTTCTGTTCCCGAATTTTCACGTGTCATTTACCGACGACTTCTCTTCTTATCTCCACGTTGTAAAAGTAAAAAAAAAATAAAATTCTCGTACAATCACCCTTAATTTTCTTTGTCACCACTTCAACAACAACACCCGCCTTTTCAACTTTTCTTTCTCCGTTTTGAAAACTCTCTATGACTTGTTCTTTAAACAAAGAACAGTCGCCAACGACACCCACGACGATTTCACACACACACAAAAACAGAAAGAAAAACTCCTGGCACGTAATGATTCCGTTTCTTCCTCTTCCTTTCACGAGAAAAGCCGGATGACAATCGGCTAACAACAACGACGAAGCCGCCGCGTCGTCGTCGTCATTATCATCATTGTCGAGTAGCGTTGTTGGTGGATCTAGTCCGGCCGTTGACATTTTCGCCAACTCCCGTTACGACATTTCCACTTTCCGCCAAGAATGTCGGGAAAACAGCGACGCCAACCCTCGGAAGGTCATCGGCGACTCGACAAACAGACGCGTTGGATCCGCCTTATCGGTAATAAGGTGTTGGCCGAGTGAATACAAAAAAAAATGAGAAAGAAAACGGCGAATCGATGGCAAGTTTGAAAGATGAGTGTTGTGTCGTGACGTTGGACCATTTGGCCACGGAACCCAGTCACGCGACGGTTCTCACCCGAGGGCGCCAAAGCACACCTCGATGCCGTCGTCGGACCGAATGATGCTTATCGGTATTTCTTTTACGACAGATTTGTTTGGATGGCGACCAGATTGGCCTAGCGCCGGCTGCTGCTGCCGTCGTTTCCGCCGCAAACGTCGGCGCTTCCCGTCGAACTGGGAAGCTCGGCAGTGAAGCGCGTCACTTGGGGGGACAAACTCTGTTTATACAGACACGAGAAGGAAGCGCGTGTAGTAGTTCTTCACACTTTTTCGACCTTTTTGAAATGAAGAACACGCATAAAACACTTTTGGCAACTAAACCACACGATGAATCCTCAAGCAATGATTTGTTCATCAAGAATCTTAAAATCTTCCAAGTAGATGAAAGCAGACGTTAGGCTTAAAAAAAAAAAAACTTTTATAAAAAAAAAAAAAAAAACCGCTGTCGCAAAAAACGCATTAACGACTCCAACTCTGACGAAACACGCTAATGATGTAAACCACGAAAAAGATCCATAATTAGCTCTAAATCAAAAAGAAATACGACTCCTCGTTAATTGTCTTGGCATTGAACCTTTCTAAGGTGAGAAGTTTCAACTTTAAGATTTCGATTCTAACGACCCCATCGATCGACGACATCAAGCTTGACTCAGACGAGTGACTTTTACTTTTAAAGTCACTGAATCTGTCCAAAATTAACGACTATCGAAAAAGTTTTCTCCAAGTCTAGACAAACCCAAAAAAAAAACAACTTGTAAAGACGAAGTATAAGAAAAAAAACAAGTCAGCTTGTTACGGGAACTGGAACGCTCTGTAACGTCGCTTAGGCTAACTTTTGTTTCTCTTCTTTAGGTTTTCTTCAGAAGGGTTGTTGTCCGACATGGTTGGATGTAAATGGCATCTATATTTATGTATAAGTTGTATTTTTTGCTCGGTTTTGTTGATCCGAAGCGAAGTGCCGAGTCATCGCTATCGACTCGCGCACCCTCCCCCACAGAAAAAGGAACTTCTCCGCCTCTCGACGACGCCGTTGATGGGTCGCCTTTTTTTCTCATGTTCTTTCCGTGGGAGGAGTAGAAGTAGTAGTAGGCCTACTACGTCTACCTATTATGGCGCTGGCAGTCCTTCTCGGCCTTTGATGTGACCGCGCAAGTAATACCAACAGCACGCACGTTGGGATGGCTCCATTCAACGCGACGAGGGAAACGACGACGACACAGGTGCAACGATCCTAACATTCCGAGCAACGATCGATGACCAAGCCGGAAGTAGAGTTTCTTCTTCGTCTTTCTCTTTCCCTCACGTGGCCCTCGCGCAGGCAGCGAAACCTATTTCCACACCCCCGCGCTTTTGCTACCCCCTCGAAGAAAACCCCCAACACAAATCGGTTTTACGCCGAGCCAAAAAAGCGAACGTGTGACCGTTGGCTTCGAGTTCAAGCGCAGCCATCGGCTTTACAGGGAACGATCCATCGAACGCGCTCAGGTGAGAATGGAAAGAAGAAAAAGTGAGCCTAAGTAAATGAGCGAGCGAGCGAGCGAGTGAATGGGTTAGAGTGTAGAGGGGGGGGGGAGAAGAGTAAATGAATACGTGAGTGATAAACCTACCTTAGCAGGTCGGTTTCCCGCTGCGAGCCTTCTTTTTTCGTCCGGACGCGTAGGGGATCCAAAGGCGGCCGACATGACCCGGCCAAATTGCCTCGAGTGCACGAGCACGGGCGACAGCGGAGGAGGGGCCGAGGGGCGACGCTCCCAGACCGGGAAACTCGTTTCGTCCTTCTGAAACAAATACCACGCGAGCCATGAGTCAAAGCCAAAGACAAGCGCGAGAGGCGCTGACGCCGCCACGCCACCGCCGCAATCGCAGGACCGAACCCACAACCCGAGCCAAGGGGAGAACAGACGGCAGCGTGCAGACGACGACCCGCGACCCTTTTCGCCGACGACAAAGTTGTCGTCTTGAAAAGCCAAGTACCGCTGCGAGGGTTTCTCCAAGATCGACCAACTGCTTCTTCGTGGGGTGAATGGCTTCGGCGCCCATGTTAACTCACCCTCTCGTCGCGTGCCCTTCCATTCCGATATTAACGTTGTTTCGAGCGATGCGTCGAAAACAGAAACCAAACTGGAATTCCAAAGCCCTACTTTTTCGTGATTACAGTTGTTTTTGTTTTTTATGAAAAAGATCAAACTAAACCTTATTACAAAAAACAAACAAACAAAAATCCCAAGAAACACCGAACGTCGAGACGAGGAGAATGAAATAGCGGCTTTGGTTGAAAAAATTCCTAAGGAGATTAAAAAAGCATTTACACGAATCACTGCACACAACAAGAAATTCGACGTCTCCGAGAATGAGTTCCTAACACACGCATCGACACGAAGCCAACCACCGCACGAGTCAGGCATTACTTGACAATCACCAATTCCACCGTGCAGAAAAACACCCCGTCTGAGATCGCACAATTCGAGTTAAGAGTAACGCGTAGAGAGCCATAGCGTACAGAGCCAGTGTCGGCCAAGACGCACAACAAAAGGGTCGACTTGATGCAGATCAAGGTGCGACGAAACAGTGCACACAGAACACGCAACGAATCGGTGCACAGTGCCAAAGGGTTAAAAAAGTGCAGCAGTCGTGGTAGTAGCAGCAGCAACAACAACAACAACGGCAGTACTGCAAGTAGTAACGAACGCACAAGTGAAGGCAACCGCAATCGGATCAATCCGACGGAATCCGCTCAGCCAATAATCCTTTGGTTTCCGGACGAAAATACCGACGACGATGTGGAACCGAACGTCCGAACTCCCGAATCCCCCTTGGGTCGGGTGTCGTTCGGACGGCGGCGGAGTGGGTCGTTTTTCTGCCTCTCGCAAAGCGTGCCTCGGTTGACTTTACAGCGCGCATGCGTGGAAAATAGAGGTGGGAGAAAGAAAGCAACGGAGGAGAAGAGACCACGGAAGAGGAATCGATAACAAGGCGAGTGCACAGAGTCTGACAGAGTGAGTGAGAGAGAGAGAGTGAGTCACGCGATTCCAGCGTCGGGGCGGACAAGAAATGAAACCAGATGAGAACCGAGTTGGTTACTTGCAACAACTGAACATATATAAAAATAAAGAATAATAATAATAAATAAACTATTTTTTCTCCAGCATTGGAAAGCGAAATAGCTCAATCCGGAGTCTTAAAAACATGTCGAAAGATAGAAGAAAAAGTTGGCTGTCAAGAGAAACAAGCGGCACATTTTGGTTATCGCTGTGCTTCCACCCCGCGTGCGTTTTCTCATCGGCCTGGTCGACCCGTTATCTCGGAAGTTGAGCAACGTCGACTGCGAGAAAGATGATGATGATGATGATGATGAGAGTGGAAAAAGAGGAAGACTAAAAAAAGATGAAGAGGAAAGAATGGTTGGTAAAAAAAAAGGGCAAGTTAGAAATGCTAATCGAGAATCCCGAGGCATGACGAGTTGTTTCGCAGTCACTTTGGTATCGTAAACGATGTAATAGCAGCGCTCGAATGAATAGCAGTGCCACGTCTTTCCAAAAAAAAATAAAAAAAAATAAATAAATAACAAAAAACACACAACAACTTCGCATTAAGAAACATCACTTCACGTGGGAAATTCTAAACAACTTTCGCTCGTGATGGGAAAATATACTTTTGCATGACGACGAAATCGAAATGGACAAAATAGATCAACAATTTAGGAGGCGATTATCGATCTCTCATCATGTCGTCGGTTAAAGAGCGATTGGCCCAACATCTTTGTAATTTTTTTGCCACTTTGTCACCCGTCTCCTATCAAGCGTTTTCCTCCTCGAGGCGTGTGCGAGGGGATTTTCTTATCGAACTTCCTTCCGGCAAAACGCGAACTTTCTCGCTCAACGAGAGGTCACCTCCGTTAAAATTGGAACGCACCATTTAACTGATTGCGACGAGGTTAACGACGGCCCCTTCTCGACACCTAATTAAACTTTGGCTACTTTCGAGATGTTTCTCTCTCCGGAACCAGTAGACAACAACAGAACCGGAAGCCGAGCTATACCTGTTCTTCTTTCGTTCTGTTCGTTAACGAAAAAAAGTGTTATACTGGATAAACGTGTGTCCAGAAAAAACTATCTCGACAGAAGACAAGCAACACTCGCGTAACCATGATTTTAAAAACTTAAACGGAAAGCCAAACAGCAATGATTGCTTTATTCTTTAAAAATAAAGCATATCATAGCATGAGTGATCTGCAGTTGCTATAGCGTACTGTGCGACGCACAGTACGCATCATCGCTAGTCATTAAAACTTTTAATCACTATTGATGGAAATAAATGAAACGACACTAGATTCCGACTAAATGGACCCTTGGCTACAACTTTCTAAATGTGACTTGGTAACTACGACTTGTGATTTTCGATGTAACAATGCGATATCCTTGAAAATAATTTCAAGGTCAATACAAATTGCACCTTTGGATTGCCCCCTGGATATTCTAATCATATTCCATATGACTATAATTTAGTTTTATTTCACTTAATTTCGTGTCCGTCCCAAAAAAAAGTCAATTGGCATACAAGTGTGTAATATGAAATATACATAATACGTATAGAAAGAAAATAATACATAATTTGAAAAACATTTCTTCTAAATTTAAAATAAAACCAATGGGACCTAAATAACAATACATGTAATCGACTTATTCATCGACTTATCTACAATACTAGGCAAGATATTCCCCGGTCTCACTTGAGAAGAAACTCACTGTACCTGTATACAGTACGTCCATGTCAATACTCGACTAACAACACGCGCTAGCTCCTTGTAAGAAAAGCAGAAACCAAGTAACAGAACGTAGCGAAACATGTACGTCGTCCACGGAGATGTTACAGCCTATTTGGAATCGGAAAATGATCACATTGTGTACAGCACACTCTTTCGGTTTATTCTTCCGTCGTGTCGCGACGATGCTTGCATTTTGGTCGTTTGTTGACGAAACAAATGCCGCAAGTGGGTCGTTTTCTTCCACCTTCGACGTTATCGTTTTTCGTGTGGATCAAGCGACACGATATAAAGAGCTGGCAAACCTCCCCCCCCCCGTTTCGTTGCCTATCTCTCCCTATCTCTCATCCACACTTTTTCCCTTATCTTCCAAATACTCTAACCGCATTTCGTCGCTGGCGCTTAGGCCGCGGGAAAAGACACCGGAAATACCGATGATCGCGACCACGTTGAAACGACCTTTTTATTTATTATTACTTTTTTTTTTTAAAAAAATTCTAAACTCATGCCAAGCTGAAAATCCAGCATGTCGACCTCGTCCGTAGCCATTTGAGCGCACTCTCGCTAAACTTGGATTCGGTCCACCGAGTTTTTCACGGTGTATTTAATCTCGATCTTCTTCCATCTTCATCCGCCAGATAATAAAGTGAAGGGAAATGTTCCCGCGACGGTTTTAAGAGCGCTTCCCCTTACGGTTGATAGCTCGTTGACACTCGACCAGCCAGCAGTCGCACAACAACGAAAACAACATCCTACTAAGGAGGAAGCTATTATCTGCTATTAGGCTTCGCGTTCTTTTTCGGAACAATTTATGGTCGATCGATGGTCCTGAGACGCGAAAAAGAAGAAGAAGAAAAACGAGACGAAATACTCGGCGTGATGAAAAGGTGACGTGACCGGAGCGAGAAATGATAAGGTGTCTCTTGCCCCTCCCTCGCTGTCCTGACCCCTTTTCGTTCTCTCCTCCTGGCTCGTTTAGAAGCCATAACCCTGGAGACTTGGAGAGCCCAGATACGATAAACCGACGTCGAGTCCTGCAGCACCACCATCTTCCTCTAAAATGGCCGACAGACAGAACCACGATTAATTTATTTAGAGGAAGCGAAACGTGACGGCGCTCAAAGAAATGAAGTTTAAGTGGAAACGGAAACGAGAACCCTCTCATCCACTAATCTCTTCTCTCAATCGGATTACTCGGGATGAACTCCACGTTTCCCAAACTTGAGCGAGAGTGTTAGGTCTACGAATGTCAATGAAATAATACAACAGCAACGTTGAGTACAACATGGCGACAATGCGTAAAAAAGGGGGAGGAGAGGAAATAAAATGGGAGTAGGAATATAAATGGCGTTCGTTTGCCATCCGCATTTCTCGATCTTCCAACCAAAACGAATGAGTGAAAAAACTTTCCTCGATTCAATGGTCTGGACCATCGATCGAATTCCACTTCTTTTCTTCGCTGGAGATCGACAAAAAAACTCGATGGTAACCGATAGTGGCCATTATGGTGTTATAAAACTAGGTGGAAACGCCCACGCAAACGATTCGGAATTGTTTTTCGATTCTCCGTCGAACAGATTTGTTCTTCCATTCCAGTCACCTCGAACAAAGTTGACTGGAGATCATAAACTCTCCTTAAAACGTTCGACGACTCTGAAAACTCGACATGGATACGTATAAACAATAGAAAACTACTGAAATCACTTTCCACATGAGAATCGGACAATAGTGTACAAGTTTTGTAACATGACCTCCTCAATAGGAAATAAATAACACACTTAAAAAGCACGCCTTACTAGCTAATAGTTAGAAGTGAACCCCGTGAATAGATTCTAGTCCTCGTGGAACCACGTTTTTCATGGTTAGATTATTTAATCAATCAACCAACTACAAGAACTAATTACCAATATACTTTGTCTACTCCTGATGTATCCAAGTATAGTTTTACTAGGTTCCCAATAAATTGTCTGTCCTCTTGAAATTCTCTTCCGCTTGCTATAAGGAAAATCAACTTAAAATGTCAGGATAATTCTTGTACTCGAGCTTGTTCTCACTTCAAAATGTTTTTGAGAAAGCACATTTTGTATTGTAAATAGTTTTCCTCTTTATTGATTTACCCCGTTTGGGGTGTGAAATTGTTAAAAAATAAAATTAAAAAATAAAACTAAACTGCGCGTTTACACTCGTGTTGCGGTCTTGTTTTGACTCATGTTGATATAGAAACGTGCAAAACCATACACAGTTCTACAATACTGTACATAAACTGCGTGCTATTCTTCATCATGCAGTTCATTGTTGTCAACTAACGAATTCCAGAAACATCTTGATGCACTCCGACTTGAGAGCGTCTTTTATAACCATCTTCATTTACACTCACGTTGTAATAGTGAACCTCCACGGAATTTACCATAACAACGTTAGGATAAACAAAAAGCGTTCCGAACTCGGCTGACACACACATACTGTACCTACACACAGATCAATAATAATAATAATTACTCAGATCCATACAAGATCATCACCATCCTCATCCTCATCCTCATCACATCGTCATTTCTGTATTTCTAATTTAAATAAAGTCTGAGGGCCAAATGACATAGCTGTAAAAGCCAGTCGGTGCCCTCGTTAAACCCCAAGTACCTACCTCAGATCCATACGTGTACGTATGTGAAACTCAAACACTTTGAATCTATGGGGGTTTAACAACGTGAATATAACAACGTGAATATAAACAATGAAATCCACGGGTTCATAAGAACGTGAGCGCGAATTAAAATTACAACAATGAACTGCAATGGTGGAGAACTGCTCACTGTATATTTATCTCCTGATAGATGTGCTGCCATACCAACACAAACATAAGCAGTAGATTCACACACAAAGAAGAATAAATACAATGAACGAATGTTGCCAAGCAATATGAGATTAAACACGGGATTTATTTTTTAGACTCCCTGTTGTTACCATACCAATCATCAGGTTTACCTCTACTGTAGTTATATATAGATTTATACATATGTGTTCACTGACGTTCATAATTTTTAAATTGATTAAATAACCACCACAAGATGACGTTTCTTCTCGGTCAATAATGAAAATTCATGCTAGGATTCAATTTATTCGATGGTCCACGTTCCAAGTGTCCAAACGGTACATCACCAAACAAACCAGCAACTCTATATAGCAAAAAAACCCATTTCGTGCGGTATTCCTCAATGACGTTCCTGAAATTAACTCTTCATCGAAACCTGTATTTTTCTTTTTGACATTCTATTACCGCATCCTCTCGCTCTGGGCGAAAGGCTCATCTATCAAGTTCGGTCAACTCACCGGACGTGCTGTTTTAACGTTTCCGAATAACAACAAAAATAAAATAAAATAAAACTAAAAGACGAAAAAAAAAGAATTCCTTATCCATCGTGGGGAGATACTACTCGATCCATCTCTTCTCGTCTTTCATCGTTACCCAAGAAAGAGATTCCCCATCGAAAGTTCCCACGAGCGGATGTTCTTCGGGTTTCAAACAAATCCTATCACCCACCATAGAACGAATTCACGATGGAAAAGAAGCGGAAGTGAATAACGAAAAGGAAAGCGGGGGAAAATCAGCCGACTTGGTCGATGAACGGGTTACGCGACAACGGAGAACACAAAAGAGAAGCACGAGACGAATGATGGATGAGGAGAAAGGATAGGGGGATAGAAAACGGGAGGGAAAAAACGCGACGAGAAGCTCTTTATCAAATTTTACGACCTGCGATCTATCTCGGTTCCCAACCCGATAGTAGAACATAGGCCACTAGACTCTCAGACAGAACTGAGAGACTGCGTTCGACGAGTGGATGGGCCAACGGCAGTTTTAAACCGCTTAGCGGCAGTCCTACCCCTTCATTCCGACGGTCACGTGAGATTGAAGCTCGAGAGGGGGGGGGGGGGAAGGTCCTTCGTCCGGCTCTTATCGCTTCGTTAGTTAGCCCGTCGCTCGAGGCAATCGAAACTCAGTTAACCCAGACCCGAGTGTTGCCCATCGACCAATCCAGCCATCCAGGACGAAGGGGATGTTACTAATTGACGCCAAAATTGTCGCGCAAAATCCAATCATAACGATAACTGAGCAAATCAAAGCTACAACACTCCGTCGCGGTCTTTCGTTTTGAACGACAGGTTTTTCATTAGTGCAACGACACTGACCAAACGTGACATGCCCATAGAACGCCATGGTAGAATTGTATTGTTTACCAACTAACATTACAATCTTCTTGATGTTACTGTTGATGATCATGCCCATATAAGCTGATATACCCAATAAGCCTCGCGTACGGAATATCAGTTGTTAAAGATCAAGAATTTCAAATTTCGTAGGTGGTAGCCTACTGTAATTGGAGTTTGAAGAGAGCACCGACTGGTCTTACGGCTGTGTCATTTGGTCCTCAAACTTTATTGAAGTTTGAGGATCAAACTCAAGAAATCAACAAAATAAGGAAAAAGAATTGATAATGAGATGAGATTGATGAAGATGGAATAGAATTTTATCACGCAGGAGGAAACGGGAAAATCCCGGAAACACTTGCCCTGTAGTAAAACACGTAGTAGTAAAAAAATATTATGACAAATCTATTTTAATGTTTCACAATCTGGGTAGGTAAGTCGGTCGCTGGCTGGGTGGTTCTTAAATAACGCTAACGAATGTTGTTAAGCAACATGAGCTAAAACAATAGCTGTAACAAATGTTGTGAAGCAACATGAATTAAATCAATAAACTGCATCATGAAAACGAAATGCTTTTCAAAAGCAACCCCCAAAAAATCGTCATAATTGTAATTTTGAATAAAGGTGAACTTTGCTCTTTCCACGAAAATAAAATGAAATAAAACAAAGAAATAATTAACGTGTTTCCTTTGAGGCATCGATACTTCCGATCGGTACTACTAAGATCAGATTAACTCATTATATCGAACATATCTCATTTAATTAAAGCAGTAAGCTGCTTAAATTGAAAGCTGTTTCACGAGCGAATTCAGGTACTTTAGCTATTTCGTAACAAAGGAAAAAAATATATTAAATTAAGCTGGATGACTGCATCCACCTTAAACACAACTTGTAATTTCATTTCGTTATTTAACGTTCCTTTGATGAGTATCTGTCATTAAAAGGTTAATTTTAATGATAAGCATATTTAACCACGAAAGAAAGAACGAAACTTGACTGCCCTAAGCATTAGAATGTTTGCAGTTCTCATACATACATACATTGGTGAAAGGTTAAAAGCTCGGTTAGAGCTCCAATTTCAAAGAATGAACTTTCTTCCACGTCAACGCAACATTAAAGGGAAAGACTGAAATCTTTTTATCCGTTTTTAATCATCTGAAATTTCACCCCGTCAGCTCGAACTTGGAAAGTCTTCTCTGGTATCTTCTCCAAACTTTATATTCGAACTTCTAAGGAATGAGTCCGCCACGTGCCCATTTCTTGTGAGCAAGATTCCAGTCGACATAACCATCTAGTCTAGTGGTACCAAAGTGAACATTATCCAACCGTGTCCAGGCAACGAAAGATTTCCGTAGCAGTCCAGTGCATTATGAAAAGATGTATGGCTAGAAAGAAAATCCGACATCGATGAATGGTCTGGAGGACATCGAGTGTGGTTCAAATGAAAACAAACCAACTAAGCACAAATGATGATTCATCGTTTATCTAACCATTCAGCTGACAATCGTGACTTTTCAAGTCCTTCTTTCAATCTACCAGTTTTCCATCCGGTTCATACACCCACGATGGCAATTGATTGCCAAGAAACCCTTAAAAGTCAATTACCAGTTATAATAAACCTAGCAACTGTACGAATTCAATTGTAAAATGTCCAAGTATTCTATGAATACTGTCGACCATAGAATATTATCTATGTTATGATCGACGCAATAAAGTCAACTCGAAATTGTCTCGATTGAATGATGACCATAATGATGATGGCAGAAATGACTGTAAAGTCATTTCTGTCATAAAAAAAACAGGTTTCATAATAACTAGCCAATCGGAATAAATTATCCTTCAATCAAAATTTGACATTCATCACAATTTGTTATTTGGTAGCGATGTATCCGTGTTTCATGTTGTTTCCATGCCTGCGGTTTCAATTTCCATTAACTACCACGACCGGTAACGTCAAAACCTAGCCAATTCCAAAAAAGGTTCTTTCGACAAAAGAAGTAACAAACAAATCACCAACAGTGATTGAAATTGTGGGGATTAGAAAAAAAAGTCCCAAAACGAGCAAAAAATCCCTAGAAACTCCATTCCAAAATGGATGAAAGTTGACAGTCATTTTCAACTTAAAAGTGATCAGCGCTCATACGCCGATCCATCGTTTTTCCCCCTTTTCTTCATTAACGTTCTCCAAGGGTCTTTTCGACATTGACCCGATCCACAATCGATTTTTCTTCAATAAGATGGTGAGAGAACAAAATCGGATTTTACCGGCTTAAACCTTTTCGGGGGAAGAAAAAGAAGAAGAAAAAAGGCGTCGTGTCATTTGTTCTTATGCATTTCAACGAAGGTTGATAACGACGCAGCAAAGGAACGAAAGCGCCTTGCTGAAGTGGTCGAGAAATTAATTTATCGCTGATGAATAATTAGCTAATGGAAGACTTTCTCGACGAGAACGACAAACACACTTCCCCACCAACAAAAACAAACATCAACACGGAGTTCCCCCAAAGAAAATGCTGACTGTTCCCATTACCCAATCCGCCTATCTCGATACACGATCCGCCTGATCCACGAAAAAGGTTCTCGGGTTACTCGTTTGTTTTTTTAAGACACGCCTCGAGATAGCCACGCCAGCGGCACATTCCCCCTTGCCGAGTGGCGACAACGAAGTGCCATCACGTGATCGAAGACGGAGAGAATGTCCTCGAAACATACACAGACCGACGACCAACAAAACACACGTCTCTACGCGTTATCATCCAAACTCAGAAAAACACTCCTCGTAAACTCGGGTCTCCGGCTTCATCCTCACTCCAGTACCTCAATACCCCCACCACAGCCTGACATTCCAAGTCGAGGAGGTTGAAAGAGCTCATTCCGACTCGAACCGACCTAAAACGACTTGTGACGCAGAAATCCGGCTGGTTTTTCATTTCGCAAACATCAGTCTGCGAAATCCCCTTGTCGAAAGAGCGGACAACCAACAACGTTTGAAACGAATCTAATGAACATTCTTCAGCCTTTCTTAAACACGACGATCGAGACAAGAAACACAAAAGATTAAACTCTTGAAACCAACAGATTAAACGTCCTACTTTAACAGAGACATCGTCTTTTAGAAGTCTCATTGGCCTTTCTATCGTGTTTTCGGCCCATCGCCCACGCTTAGTGCCCCCCTCCCCCTAATATTTTTTTTATACTTAGGGCACGCGCATCAGCAGCTAGCTACACTAAACACTTCCTCAATGGAAAGCGCATCGAGCGTCGTCGCACGAGTGACTTTGGAGCCAGAAGACGATGGTCTTTTAAGCCAAAGCAACCACTCAAAATGGCTTTCTAACACTCACTTGAAATTCTGCAGCGACTTTCGATAAAAACACATCCCTCGTATCTACGTTCCATTCCATCTATGTCAGTGTCCAACCGAAGATTCGCCCCTCGCTCACCCTTTTAGCCCCCACGATGGTCCCCCTACTTGTACAACCCCTCCTTAGCCTTTTCTATCCCTCGGCCAATGGCCTCCCATCGCACGCCGTTCAACAAACCCCCTGCCGAGAAGAACCGGTGGAAAACGTTGACAGGTAACAAATAGGCACCGGCAAAGAGATTCGTTGCAACGGTTCTTTAATCATTTAAATATCAGCCCACCAACAACGTGGAGAAGGCGGAGAAAAGTGGAGAAAATCGAACGGAAGAAACACATTCGTCTATCAACGAAAGAAAAATTTCCTCCTTTTTTTCCGATCAGCTTGCCCGTCCATCCGTGAGCTGAGAAGAAAACCGATGGAACTTGTGACGAAAAAAAAAACAAACAAACAAACAAACAAAGAGAAAACGAAGACAAATCGCCCGACTCGAAAATGTGACGCACGAAAAAGTGAAGGAACAATGTTCGTGTGATGTCTCAAAACACAAGGAATGTTGCTGCTGCTTTAGACATCAGACTCGTTTCGGTCAACAAATTGACGTCAAAATTAAAATGACTTTGGAAAAAGATAAAAAAAAGTTAAAATAATAGAGCGCCATCTAAAGACGAAATCTATGGTCAAAGAAGATTGGACTTTTTATTGTGTTGAGAATTGAGCACAGTAAATATTATCTTTTCTAGTCTGATATACCAACGAACTTAATTTTTATTTTTTATTTTATTTTATTTATTATGATACGGTCCAAAGGACCAAACACCCGAACATAATACATAAAATAAAACTTAAGACTAAACAAAACAATCACGTGTAGCATAAAATAGTGTAGAATAAAACGCACACAAATTCATTTAAACACTAAAAGGTCCAATGTAAAAATAAAACGTAAAAGAGTACTTGTACGTTCCGATAGAACAGGCAGCATACAGGAGGAAAAATAAACAAATGTTAAATGAATACTAAAAACAAAAGCACAAGGAATATGTA
>JAQIWH010002694.1:0-23213 GCA_034695005.1 Cryptops parisi | reverse complement strand
ATAGTTATCTAACGCTAGAATGATCTCCGAAGATACTCCCAATCGAATGCAAGCATTTATCACGGAATGTCTGTGAAATGTATCGAACGCTTTGGCCATGGTGTCATGACCAAAGTAATATTATAAAATTTCGGATTATAAAATTTTAATAATCTACAATATATAGTTAACATTAAATCCTCACATGATTTTCCCTTAATGCCAAAAAAGTACAAATTTGTGGATAGGCTTGACAACTTTCCTATTTCTTGGAAAAGTAATTTAACCACCACCTTGACAATAAACGGGAATGAGGCGACTGGCCTAAAAGACTGAAAATTACGTTGTATTCCTCCCTTATATAAGGGGAAAATTGTTGCAACCCTAAATTTTTCTGGGTAAGTACCTGTGTTTAAAATAATTTGTAAGATCAAAGACAAAAATTGGTGAAAAGTTGGTTGGAGATTTGACACCACTGCTGAACACAAAATATCATTAGTGTATATTTTGTTTTTAGTGGAAAAATGTTTTTGGACTTCTTCCATTTCCTCATGAGTATGAGATGTGATAACTGGTAATCTCCTTTATAATAAAGCTTTTATTATAAAGGAGATACTACAAGAGACAACAAGACCAAATGCTTGACATAGTTTCAATAAGAACTTGACAATCATTGGAAGTTTTTTACACGTAATGTTCAATTTTTGATGGTATGTAGCTGTTTGAATGTACTGTATATGTTATCAGCAATGTATAGAATCCAAACATTATATAAGATGTCGAATGAAATTAGCATTCAAATAGTTACGTTAAGCAAGAATTTAGATTTAAAGTTAGTTCTCAATTTAAGCCTCAATTTTGTTTTTTTGTAGAGTAATGTAACTAACCTAAGCAGTTGTATACAAGATGTTATCTTGGTTCTCGACCAAGATGGAACTTCCTGATAAATTGTCTCAAAGACAAATTTCACCAATAGCAAAAAAAACATAGACACTCTCTTGTCTCTTGCTTCTAATTGGAATGACAAAAACTTTGCCAAAAATATTACAAACTATCTTTGCAATATGACTTTGATAACAAATTGCAATGTCTTTTATTTTTGATGTTCATCTAACTTTACCATGATCTCAAAAATAAGGTCCATTATGATTATAAGTCATTTGGAAAGAAACCGCGGGAGCAATCTTTGGTTTCAAAACTTGGAATGACCCAACAATTTATCAGATGTGTGACAATCCACAATAAATTGTAGTTGCAACATGTCTTTGGAACAATTTTATTTCTTATTTCCAACCAAGATGGAACTTTCCAAAAGCTGTCTCGAAAATAGATTCCACCAATAGAATGGAACTATGGTGACATTCTCTTGTTTTTTGGAGGATAGGAAAGAGGGGGGGGGGGAGAATCTCCGAAAAGCAATAACACTAATTAATCTGTCACTATTTTTAGCCTGCAAAACTCTACCCGAGATTTAGCATGTTGTTGATGATGGACACACACTGACAGTGTCACTCTTGTCGCATGTTGATCGATTTTTCCAATTAGCGGATCGTGTTCAATCTCGATTTCGGAAAAAAACCCAACTAGATTAATAGCAACTATAATAGCAAAATAATAATAAACAACAACAATGAACAAGCCTATAATTTTCAAGTGACAATAAGGGATGCTTTCTAATCGTAAATATGTCCAACACAAGCATTTGACAGATTATCTTAACACTTTAACCTTTCATCATCGAAAAAAAGAGATCAATAAACCATCGTATCAGGGCTATATAGCTAACAAGAACAACTGTTGCTTCTAAAAATATATAGACCAACAGTATCGATTGGTGTTTGTTTTTTTCTGGTCGCTAAACTTGTCATATTTGTTCATATTCGTAGATTTCTATATTTACTAAGCAATTGTACTGAAGTCTAATAAAACAGCAAATGATCTTCACCCAATGACTGAAGCTAGGCAACGCACGTTCAACAAGAAAATGTCTGGGACTTCATAATTCATGGTTTTCATTCAAAAAACAAATACATTAAAAATGCCTTTTAAGAATGCGCTTTATACACAGTTTCGCTTTATGCAAATTTAGAGTTATGCGAACTTCGATTTATTCGAGTTATGAGTGGGTAATTCCATTCATCGGGTCCTGCAAGTTTCGATTTATGCCAATTTTAATGTATGCGAATTTAGATTCATGCGACTTTGAATGAATGCGATCTTCGATTTGGCGAGTTTTGAAAAATTCCATTTTCGAGTTTCTGCAATTTTCGATTCGATTTATACGAATTTTTGTTACATTAGACTTACGCGGTTTTCGATTTTGGCGGTTCTCACTTTGTGATTTTTGGTTCATTGTGCATTGGTCCATTTTTATGCATTGGTCCAAAAACACAAAGTGTGTTTTTATGAAACATATATTGGCATAAATTTCCTTATGAATCATTTAGTTTTATCACTGAAACGTTGTTTCTGAAGACTGCCAAGGGCTGTCTGTGCCTGTGACTGTATAGTGCTTCTAAAAAAACATGTTTTGAAACGTGGATTTTCAAAGAACAATTTCGTATATACCGATACTTGTACATTCCATATTTTAATTTTTTAAAAAAAATTAACTGTTTATTTTATTGATTAGTAACATTAAAATGATGGCAATTCTTAATCCTGCTTGTTAAGACAGTTTCAATTAAAAGAAGTCAATGATTAATGGTCTCTTGAAGAATGTCTTAAATAGGTTCCATTGTATTTGATCTTTTAAACACACGTAAAATCACTCTCATTTAAATAGTTTAGATTCATTATTGACAATATAGAATAACATTACGTTTAGCAGTTTTCTGTGTACACTCTAGTATGGTATGACAAAAAAAAATGTCCATATAATGGCAGCATAAATACATTTTAGCAAAACAAACAAACAAAGACATGCAGAATGAAAGTCTCCAAGTCCTTCACAAGTCTGCAATAAAAATACAAAATTTTATATGGAAAAAAAGTATATTGATCTAAAAATTGTTGGTGAAATCATATAACTGCGTAAAATTGCTTTTATAGAAATCCCACAAAACCAATCTTTCCAATGTAAATAAACATTTTCCCCACTATATCATTACGATAAACGTCAATAGAAAAATCCGATACATTCGAACGCACATTCAAAACAAATCATCGTATTTTTTAAAATAAATAAAACTAAGCCTCTTATCTAAAAAACAGTTTTGTCTTACAAAAATTCACTAACAAAAAATTCATGCTGAAAATGATATTATAGGCCTAAGATTGGAAACACCAATCGATTCACATCTATTCAGCAAGGTATATTTCACCAATGGGTTTGCCTATCAACATCCACGAAAAAAATAAACCCAACAACAACAGGAAAATCCTGCAAGAAAAAAACTCACATGGATCATAGAGGTTTTTCCAACTGCTGGAGCACCAAGAAGTACAAGTTTGACTAATTCTAATGATTCGGTATTCATATCGAGGCAGAAGATGAAGAAGAATGATGTTAAATGGTGATGCTGAAGATGAAGACTGTGTGAAGGTTGTGGTGCTAGTGCTGCTGTGCGGATGCTGTTGTCGACTGCTACTGCTCTTTCCATTCAACTTTCGCAAAGAATCAATAAAAGGCAATGCGGCACTACTCCCTGTGACACCCTACATTGGGTCGTTCACATTTTTGCTTAACATATTTATACCGACCGAAATGTCTTTACAAGTTTGTAACTTGAAGCTGGAGCATGAGTTAATTGTTTTGGTCGTTAATGAAGGCAAAAACAAAAACAAACTGTTTTAAATTGTCTTAGTCTGGAAGTGACTTAACACTTTTGACATGAGATGATGCTTGACACGTTCCGTAAAGCAAAAAACGAATATCAAAAAAGAATAAAATTTTAAATTAATAATATACCCTGTTTTGATAGTATAATATACTAACATGATATATGATAAAGCGCGATCTTTGTTAATTGCAATGTCAGAAGAATTGAAGATGAGCTAAATGATCAACTAGTTTTCTACGAAATTGGACCATACAGTGATGATTCAACAAAGTTGTAAAAGATGTAAAGAATGAAGTGTCGTAGTAATATTACTGTTAAACAAAACAATCTTTTTTTTTTTTTGCAATTTTATTTTGTTATTTATTTTAAAGCACAATAAAGCACAATCTTAAAGATGCTTTTGATTGAAAAAAAGAGAACAACTTTTTACCCCTAACATGCAAAGAAATTTATCCACAAATTCACATTTTAACAAAACAAAATCGACAAAGCAGTAATTTTTTTTTACCTTTTCTTTAATTTATTCTTTTTGGTGGACAGGGAAAGTAGCATGGTTCCCCTACCCATGCTAGTTAATTACGGTGTAACGGTGTTTTAATCGTAATCATTTAACCGCAGTCATGTAATCTCCAATTTTTTCGAACGCCAACCGTTTAGCTAAATCGCTAAAAAAGTGGAAAAGAAAAAGTGACGTAAGCTACTTTGCTATAAATTAATAAATAATGATTCTTGAAAGATTCTGCAGTTCTTTAAATTTCTGAAGCATATTGAAAGGTCGAAAACTTTGTTATCTTGCAAGTCCGAAGAATTGAAGATGTTGGAATCAGTAGTTACAATTCGATTGCAAGAATAGAGTGGATATCTAACAATATAATTTTCTTGGTCTGTATGTTTGTTTGTTTGTATGTTTATGTCTGTCACACCGAAATTAGAAATTTTTTCTGCTTAGCTATACTCTCAATATAATACACTAGAATGACGTCATGTTACCAGACAATATGATCTAATATATGTTTCCGTCATTGTTGACGGGCATATAGCTAGTTTAACATAGTTGAATATAAACAAAAAAGTTTCCAAAAATAAATGTGCTGCCTTTTAGCTAAGGGGAAATTCCATTTGATATATCTTCGTTCTAATGTTAAAATTGCTACTAATGTTGGATGTATTTTTTGTTATTGTAAAAATGAGACCATTGCTCGATTTTTAATTTAAAAAAAAAATAAATCACATTTTCAACAAAAACAGAATTTATGTTTGTTTTCTCAATTAATTTTTTTGTAAATTGAAAACTTGATTCAAACTAGCTTGATTACTAATATCAAAAAATTGGCACTATAACTTTTTGATATAGTGTAATAAATTATAATAACTAAATTATTAGCTAAATCTTTGAAGTCCCGTATTTGAACACTTGTCACTTATTTTTTTTGCCCAGTTCCTACATTTTAGATTTTGCCTAAACTGAATATAATAATTTAATGCTACAAATTCAGTACTGCATATCATGCAATGTAACTATAAAGAAAACTTAATCAAGAAACTGATGTTTAAAACTTGAAAAAATACCACCATATCTATTTATGAGAGGAACATATTTTTTATGCTTTAATACAAAACAAATATCAAATTATGTTATTAATGTCAACGTATAAGTAAAACTGTAAGCAGACTGAAAATTAGTTACAAATACTAACAATTTCATTGAGCTCGTTTCCTTTGTGAGTAAATTACAGAAAACTTCAACAGATTCCAAGTTATGTACAAAAAACAAACAAAAAACGAACACAAGCATTAAATTATACGCCAAAGTGATTCTGTAATTTCGCACGTGGCACACCATACTGATTACAGCTGAAAAAGAAAACATCAATACCGAGCACCTGTCGCCAACAACAAATGACATGACAACCAACCAACCAACCAACCAAGCACATCAATGATGTTAGGTAACAACCAAAGGTTCAACACCCGTTGTTCATTATTTTAGACCAGGACTTACAACACATTATAAAAATAAACTACAATAATACATATTTATACTTCAGTGTTTTACTACCTGTAATTTATGTCACAGGTAATTGAGTTGGTGTAAAAAAGTGAAGTACCGGTACTGTCATGCAGTGTTACTGGTCAGGGCCAACGGAGTAAAGGTAGCCATATAACACGCCTTTGCTATTAAAATATTGATTATTGTTTATATTGAAATGACATAAATTGACATAAAACAAATTATGATGTCTTTTTTTTTACTTTTATTCCTTTGTTTCCTACAATGCAAATGAGTATGTATTTCTAGATTCATGTTTATATCGTCATTTTGCTTGGTTTTGATGCCTAGCATCTGTGGTTCAAATCTAACATTTAAACGTTTAGGGTACACCTTGTATAATAAAAATTAAAATAAACCACCCACTAACTAAACTTTTTTTTCACAGATAAACCAACATTTAGTACAAAAACATCCATCAATAATGAACAACCATGGCTCACCGTTTCTTCCATTACAAATGGCATTCTACTACAATGTTTGGTACAGCATAGGTTGGATATTTTTGAATATCGCTGCTATAATATTGAAAGTACGTGCATACAAAAGCTATGTTTCAAACTACCAGAAATTGATGCAAATGTTGGTTTTGAGAGAGTTTAACAACTGAAAAGTACCAATTATCACTAATCCTTAACGTTATTGCATTACAGTATGACTACATGGCATCTCTGTTTCAAACCATCGACGTGGTTGTTTTTGCAACGAGTACCGTGGTTGAAATTTTAAGGCTCTATCTGGGTTATACCGGACATATATTGGAACGAGTAAGTACACTTTTTTTCAATTGATTCCTCTTTATCAAACGACTTTAAATGGTTACAAATATTTTTGTGTGAAATATAGGTTCCTGATTTGGTCGGCTGTTGGCTGTTGACGCTGCTTCAGATTATTTTTGTGTTGTTTCTAACACTTTACGAGAAACTGTTAACCCTTCCATTGGAGACGATTCTCAACAGCTTACTTATGATCTTCCTTTTAGTGGAATTTTTTGGAATTTCGATGGTGACCAGGAAATTTTCGGAAAAACAAGCGACGCGTTTCCACGTAACGCGCGTACTCAATTTTTCAGATTCTGTGAACTTCTTGAATCTGCATTGATGTTGTATTGAATCAAAACATAAAATAAAACATTTTTGTATCAATAAATAAAAACATTAAAAAAACCCAGTTTTTAATGTGTATTATACCATACAGTAGTTTTCGTATTATATCAAAATCAGTGTAGTTTGCGTATTATACCAACATCAGTGTAGTTTGCGTATTATGCCAACTTCAACATTTTTACTAATAAACAAAACAAAATGAAAAACACTTGTAATAGCATTTCAGGAACAAATAAATTTCAGCATTTCAAAACTTACCGCAGAACAACAGTACAATTTGCAATAACAAAAAGGGTGGAAAAGTAAACATCGAAAAACAATGTGAAAAAATCGACACATGTATTTTCCAAGCAAGTAGTCACAAAAACAACGTTTAAGAGAGCACATTGGGCAACGAGCCAAAGTTCATGCAATAAAAATATCAGTGTGCTAACTTTACCACTTAGCATTCGTCACAAAAGTCAAGTTTAAGGTCCCTTAAAGATGAACAATAATAACACCGCCATAAATCTAAGTTTCCATGATGTACGCGAGTATTGCATTCACACAGCGCATTTTCTAGTTATAACACGAGTTCTTATAGATGAACTGATCCTTTCAACTAAAGTTGCGCTAAATGCAACTTTCGATTCATGGAAGGTTTGCAAGTATAAATCAAGAATCACCTGTATTTCATTCACCTTAATTCAGTAACTATGAACTTAGTAGGAAAAAAAACACATACAGTAAATTTCCTATACTCCTTTTCAAGTTTATACAGCAGCATTGAATCAGTTAGGAAACCGGTTCACACCTCATCTTCTGCCACTAGTCGAACACAGTCCCTCCCTAGTCTCTACTTTCCCAATGTAAGTTAAGGTGCGTGAGGATATAAAGTGAAAGGTGTTTCCGATCCCTGATTGGTGTTTGGCTTGTAACTGATTTAACGCTGCTTTATGCACCTGAAATGGAGTATAGATGTAACATCAAAGCAAACCAAAAAAGTTTGGACTGCCTTTTAAAGATGTTAACGGCACGTATACATATACACTCCAAACTATGCTGGTTATTTGATGAAATAGAAAGAATTTTGTATACCTTTCATTTCAATCATCATTTGTTTTTTTGGGCTAAATTTCAGCGCTCTGGTACGGCATGCACGTCGGGAGTGGTAGGCTTTTTCAACTAAAACAAAACAAAAAAATATCTGATTGAGTTATGATTCATCTTCAAACTTCCAAGTGGCCAGTAAACTATCGACGAGTTGAGTGAAAAAAACGGCATAAATCCTCTTACGTCGTTATTTTTTAAAATGCATATATTTAATCTTTTTAGACCAGTCATAGCATAAAAACAATGGGTTGCCTATAATATGCACTTTCAGACTTTTTGGAGCAAGAATATAGAACGCAACTATTGTAAATCTGAATTTTTTTGTGACTTCTTTCTTTTAGTTGCTTCACTTCCTGGTTGTTTCACTTCCAAAACGATGCAAAAGATACTGATCGTTGGAAAAACGACGTAAAAGCATTCACAAATAAGCACAATATTTGAAATAACAGCGTAATTGCATTTTAAAATCAGCCAGTATCTTGAGGCCTGTCAACTTGACAAATGTTTTGCAAAACTTGTTCATTTATTGCTGCAATAAATGTACAGTTGGCAGAAATGTTTTTAAATCATAAATTTGAAGGTGCCAGAAGTTTTTGCCATTTTTTCTCAAAACTACACTTTTTTTTAAGTTACGCCGTTATTCCACCCAACTCCTCGATTGCAGTATTTATTGCAACAGGTGGCATATAAAAACTGTACTTTTAAATTAAAAGAGAAGCCGTTTGTGCACTGACTGATGGCATCAACATCAAAGGTATGTATGGTACCACTCTATACCTTTGCATCGACATGCTTGCATTCATTGTTGTTGTAGTTAACTAACTAATCTAACTATGGGTATAGAAACCAGGTTAGATTAGAAAAACAACAAATGAAATTATATTTTACTCAACCTGAACCGGAACTAATGCCACTAGCGCACAATTCTCTTTTAATTTAAAAGTACCTACAAAATACTATTTCACCAAAAGAGTTTGATAATTGACATTGTAATTAAATAGTGACATTTGATACACACATAGAATATCAATGTTTATTATTTCAGCTGTAGAAATCAATTCATCATCATAAGTGTTGTTTTTACAAACTATAATTGCCAGACACATATAAAAATCTTGCTCATAAACAAATTTTGTAAACTTTAAAAAATAAAATCAATATTACCACCACAGAAGATTTCTTTTGAGAAACATTTCAGACCATCATGTCATTTTTTTACCATGACATTTTCGCCAAAGAAAGACATATTTTCACACAGTGCACTCTTGTGTTAAAATAGAAATCCATTTGGTTTCAGATTCAATTTCTACTGCAAACTACAAAATGTAGTTGACACTTTTGTTGTCAAGTTTTCAATCACATTGCCCATTATTGTAGGCCATATATACTTCATCTCTACCTGTAAAATAACTATTTTGTTCATTAATACTTTGTTATACTTATATTTTATATGGAGATTATAGTACATCATTTACAAAACATGTACAGTAACATCTTTTTTTGTACTGTAATTTATTCTTCCTATTTTTGTTGATAAACTATTTTTTTTGGAATGTTTTAAAAGTACATCATCATAATGTTAGATTATGAAAATGAAGCGTTATTGGAGTTAGTAGGTGAAGATGGACTTTGTGTTATGGCCAAGTAATTCATTTTTATTCAATTTCAAAATTCATCATTTGCAACAAATTTTTTTTAAATATATATCTCACATATATATTTTTTATAGGGGACTTGGCTTAGAAAGGATCTTTACAAAATTTTTACACATTTACGCTGATCCGGGCAATTTGGTATTGGTCATCGGCACTAATCGCAAGGAAGAGGTAAGATCCATACCGACACAAACCGCCTATAGACTAACACTATGTTAGTGTAACTTAACGGTATGTTATCTAACTAAACATAGCGACGTTAATTCTTTTAGGAAGTTTTCATAGATTGGTTGCAAAAGGAAAATGACGAATTGGTACCGCCCAGAATTATATCGGCTGAATGCAATGCAAATGATAGGTAAACTAGCTTTTTATCATTGACATAACAAAACGGTAAACTTTTACTTTAGGTCGGTGGGCAGAGTTCAGGTAAACTATCATCAAGATAAATGAAATATTTTAATGTTGTTGTATCTTCTAACTAACCTCACCCGGTATCTACACTCATAAGACACTAGGTTAGGTATAAAACGACAACATTGAACTAGTCTATTTATCTTAGCGATATTTTTCCTAAACTTCGTCCACCAACCTAAAGTGAAAGTTCACCTATAAAATTATTGTCATCGTCCAATGAGTGACAAATCATTTGATTGCTGCAAAGTGTTCTAACATGTTCTTGGGAGTAAAAATCAACTAAAACCAATTAATAGCTAGAATGGGTAAATTTGTAGCGAAATTTTTGGTTTATAAACTATTTTAGGAGCTCGATGTATCTGGAAGGCGGTGTTCTGTTTGTCACGTCGAGAATTTTGGTGGTCGACTTCTTGCTCAATCGTGTACCGACTGAACATGTCACTGGCATCTTAGTGTATAAAGCACATCGGTAAGTAAATGCAATCAACTAAACAAAATACAGGGGGCTCTTTGTTCAGTATGCAAATATGTTTCTGATACATTTAGCTTTCCAAGCCAGGTAATAGGCTCAGCGGCATGCTCAAAACTGTCTGTATTGTTAGCTAAAAATGTATAACTTTGAAAACAACAGTTGTTGCTATTCTGCTTCCAAGCCAACAGGTTATGGGCCCAGCATCCTTTCACTGCACACAAAAAATGAACTGTGTGAAACTGCGAATGTTAATGCTTGTTAACTAATAATATGTAACGTCAAAAACAAGTTATGCAACGTCAAAGACAAAAACAGGTTATGGGCCCAACAGTTATGCAGTTAACATAACTTTGCCCAAAAGTTGTGGACAAAATTATGTTAGCGTAATGCATATTTTCACAGGTTAATCGAGTCGAGCCAAGAAGCGTTCATACTGCGTTTGTTCAGAGAAAAGAACAAGGCAAGTACTTTTTGACAAAGTTGAAAATAAGGGCTTTTTCAAAGTATACATATCACAATTTCACTACAGAAAGGCTTCGTGAAGGCGTTTTCCGAAAGCCCGCAAGTTTTCATGGGAGGATTTTGCCAAGTGGAACGAATAATGCGAAACCTGTTCGTGCAGAAATTGTATTTGTGGCCACGATTTCACGCCACCGTCGGTGCTAGTTTGGAAAAAAGTGCAGTAAGGATATTTCTCCAATTAAATTTAAAATTATGGAACTTTGTTAAAAAACAAACAAACATGGAAGGATAACTTTGCTATATGAACGTAAAAAAAAATAATGTTCGTTGCTCCACCAGCCTGAAGTGATCGAAATTCACGTCAAGATGTCGCCATCAATGGTTGCGATTCAAATGGCATTATTGGATCTCATCTCAATATGTGCCAAGGAATTAAAGAGATGTAATCCAACTGTAAGTTAGTTTTTCATAAACACCTTCAAAAACTACATTATTATTATTATATACTGTATGTAATTAAAATTGTAAAACAAATCTTGTTTTTATCATCCAGCTCGACACCGAGGAAATAACGGTCGAAAATGCAATAGCTAAATCGTTTGATAAATTAATTCGATTGCAACTCGATCCAATGTGGAACCAGTTAAGCGGAAAGACGCGTCAGTTAGTTTCGGATCTCCAATTGCTACGTCTCATTCTCAAGTATATGTATTTAATATATCTTCTTTCTATTCTATGAAAGAAGTGTATTTCTAAATTGTACATTCTCGAAATACTAGTAATCTAACCCAGTGCGATTCCGTGTCGTTCTACAATCACATCTACGCTCTGCGAATGAGCGAAAAGACATTTCAAGAGTCCAATTGGTTGATCCTCGACTCGGCGGAAGCACTCTTCGTCAATGCGAAAAACCGAGTATTCCGAGGTCCGAAACCTCAAGACAGCAAAGCGTCCAATGTGGACGACGATTCGGAAATGAAAGGTGAACAAAACACATTCCAACTAATATATATGGAAACTATGTGAAACTTATAAAATTGGAAACTTTGTGAATGAAGATAATCTACTGCCAGAAGAAAATCCAAAATGGAAGGTTTTGACCGAAATCTTGAGCGAAATCGAACCAGATGCTGTCATCCTGATTCTCGTGAACGACGAACAAACCACCAATCAACTCCGAGAAGTGAGCAAATTCCAAATGCGAACTTAAAAGTTGTGAGAGATACGATGATAATCAACTAGTTTTTGTAATCTATAGATTTTATGTCACGGATCGAAAAAAATTCTAACCCGTCTGTTCAAGAAATCGTCAATTATACGAGGAATGAAAAACACGGAACTCCAAGTGAAGGTGATGCCTACAACTTGGTGATTTTTATACGCTTTATATTAGCTTCACTTGTGACTTTGTAAGATTACGAGTTTGTGAGTGAGTGAACGTATACTGGCATCTACAGACGTTTATGATAATATACTGTATAGTATCAAAAATTGCATAAAGCGAGAACCGCATGAATCGATAATTGCACAAGTCGAACAAAATTTGCATGAATCAAATCAAAAAAGGAAGTATTCAAAACTCGCCGAAATTGAATATCGTGTTACTCGATAGATCAAAAATCACATAATTCAAAATCTGCTTAAATCCAATCAAAATTGGAATTTTGACTATCGCGCTACTCGAAGATCACATTAAAAAAATTTCGAATACATGTAAATTGAAATTCGCATAAATCGAAACTTGCATAAATCGAAAAATTGAATTTCTCAAAACTCGCATAAATCGAATATTACGTTACTCAAAAGATCACATTGATCTAAAATTCGCATTAATTCGAAACTAAAACGATTCGATATATTCATTTTAAGGAATAACAACGTAAGTGGGATTTTACGTCGTTTTTCCACCCAACTCCTCAATTCAAAGTTTCAATTCTAGTTTGTATGCATTTATGGTATATTTCAGTTATCGGATAACGAAGAAATGCCAGTGGATTTAGACGACCTGCTGAAATCGACCACCTCAAAAGACATTTACATCCGATGTTCCAAGAACAAAGACGATCCGTTCGGAATTGCCGACGTGATGAAAAAAATTTGGCCGTCCGTCGTTATCATGTACGACGTTGAATTAGCGTGCGTTCGCCAATTGGAAGTACGTATTGAAATTAAATTGTAAATACAGGATGTTCCTATGGATAGTTTGCCGTTTTGATCGGTGGTTAAAACTTGACCAAAACTTTTAGGAACATCCTGTATACAAACTTTGTAGGTTTTTGCTGTGATCAACCTATCAGGTGTTCGTTTATTCTTTCAAGTTTTTTGTTTCACAATTGTGTCGATATTCCCATAGGCGTTCAAAGCGAGATACCCTCAAAGCAACTTGAAAGTGTACTTTCTCATCTACGCCGACTCGGTGGAAGAGCAAGCCTATTTAACGATCCTTCGTCGCGAAAAGCAAGCGTTCGATTTGCTCATCAAAGAAAAAGCGGTAAATAACTTTTACGACCGCAAACTATAAACGCAAAATTTTTTTAAACATGTTTCCGTTATAGACGATGGTCATCCCCGAAGAGCAAGACGGACGAAAGGAAAACAATTCTTTGCTTCTACGCGATCCACGCCGAGCCAACCAAACGGTCAACGCCGAGAACACGCGTCGCGGCGGCAGAAGCGACGCCGCCGAAACGAAGAAAGTTCTCGTCGACATGCGAGAATTTCGTAGCGAACTTCCATCCCTCGTCCATCGTCGAGGGATCGACATCATTCCGATAACGCTAGAAGTACGTGTTATTATAATTTCGACGTCGTCAAACGTTTTGTGAAAATGGTTCCTTGAACACCTCTTCTTACAGGTTGGAGATTACATTTTGACGCCGGATATCTGCGTCGAACGTAAGAGCGTGAGCGATTTGATCGGTTCTCTTAACAGCGGTCGTTTGTACAACCAGGCGCTGGCGATGGTGCGACACTATTCCAAACCCATGCTTCTCATCGAGTTTGATCAGAGCAAATCATTTTCACTCCAGGTCATTTTACTTCTATGATAGCGCATTATAATAGAACGTTCAAAATTATATTGTAAATTGATGAAAACAATGTTTCACTTTTAAAGTCCAATAGCAAGTACGCAAGGCCGGACGAAGTCTCGGCGCATGATTTTACGTCGAAGCTGTTGCTTCTGACGCTGCATTTTCCTCAATTGAAGATATTATGGTGTTCGAGTCCGTACGCTACAGCGGAGCTATTTCAGGAACTGAAAGTACGTCGACCATCCCGATTCGTATATCGATTATCGAACCATCTTAAAATTCGTAAAATGAATTACATCGTCGTTTATTTGACAGGAAGGACAACCGGATCCCAAAGTTGACGACGTCACCGCAATCGCCGAAAAAATGAGCAACGATCACGCGGGATTGGGAAACGTCGACAAATACAATTCGGCACCGTTGGTAAACACCAAACCTTAAAAAGCATTTTCAACGTACTTGTTTTTAAAATAAAACAGAAGTGTAGACATACTTACCATTCGCAGGACGTCCTCCTGAAGTTGCCTGGAATCAACACGAAAAACGTCTTTTCCATCTTGAATCAAGTTCCCAGCTTGGCGGCGTTATCGCAACTGAGCTTCGGACAACTGGAAAAGCTTCTCGGAAATTCGGCCAGCGCCAAGTCCTTGTGGGAGAGCTTGAACCTGCCAATGGACAAACTCGAAGGAACTTTCACAGCTCCGAAAAAGAATTCGTGGAGAAGAAAAAGGAAAAGATAGTTTCGATTACCAATTGAAACGTCGTCAAGGAGATTATTTGTTTGTACATTAACGTTCTTTTAAACGCGAACTTGACGAAAATATTGCAATGCTCGATTTTTAACAAAGCCAAAAAAAAAAAACAAATATATATCACAGGAAAATTAAAATGGTTAGTCACGGTTGTTAAAATCGTCATTTTTTGTATCATGGTTGTAAATTCAATCACTTTTCTGTTCATTTTAATTTCCTAAAAACCTCATCTCTACAGCATAGAAGACATATGAAGCGAATTATGCACTTATATCCATAATTATAATTATTATTATTACCTAGCAAAAGTTGTTTGTATTTTTTTTTGGAGAAACGTGTTTCGGATCACTGGAATGTGAAAATGAAAATAACGACCACCTCGATGACCGTTTTCAATTTGTTCGTAGCTGATAGTCGCCATTCTGCGTGATGTACCTCACCCATGGCAACGCCTGGTAACCACTCTTCTCGATGATTTTAAGATAACGAACCTACAACAAAATGGTCGAATTTTGTTTTCATTTTTAATAATTCTATACAGGGCGAAGCAAAAATTTCGTCACAGCTGAATATCGCAAAAAAAACTATTGGTTGCATGAAAATTCTGATTATAATATTGTGTTGTATAACAGCCATGGGCTTATTCAACCAGAAGTGACCTTCAATGTAAATTTCAAAGTTATCCAATCATTAACCTTCTTTAATATCCATCCCACATGTGATTGGGGAAAATGAAGGTATTCACAAAATAATGCCAACGCACAAAACAGATCAAAAATTGAACTGTAAAAACAAAAGTTACGGGCAAGTGGTACAGTATGACAGAGAAGCAAAGCAGCGGCAGTAACGACAAACGTAGCCTACCTGACAATGCATTGATTGAAAGGGGGTGAAATTAATCGTAGAATCAATGTAACAGGTTTTTCCCACAACTTTTCTGCTTATCCATTGGTCATGTAGGCCATGCCGTCGCAGCTGCCCCTGAATTTGGTTCCCTGTCATAATGTTCTCTCGCTCCTAACTTCTGTTTATACCGGTCGATTTTCAATGTTCGATGCATTGGTATTATTTTGCAAATACCTTTATCTTTCTAAATCACATGAAGGGTGTGGAATGGATATTTTAATAATTGGATGACCTTGAAAATGACCTTAAGGTAACTTCCGGCAAATGCACTGGATGGCCCGTAGCTGATATATAACATCACACTAGTTCAATCAGAATTTTCATACCACCAATGGTTCTCGCAATATTTATGTGACCAGATTTTGCTCACCCTGTATATACCGAGGGTCTCATAATTCATCACCTGTTTGTTTTTATTACAACTTTCTAATTTTTCATCAACCTTTATTTTTAGGATTCATTTGTGAATGTCAAGATTGGGACGATTTTGTAAATTAAAATTTCAAAAATGAAAGTTTACTACACTTTGCCCTCTATTTTTCCCACGTGAAATTAAAAATGAGGGTTAAACCCAAATTTGCTCCCCCCCCTTTTTTTTTTTTGTAAAAATACCAAAAATTAATATTAAAATTTTTTTTGATTTAAGTTTTTAATGTGAAAATAATGAAAGTTTTTAATAATGTGGAAAAAAAACAACAAAAAAACAAATTGCAAATTAAAAAGCCATAACAAAAAACAAATGCAGCTGATGAAATATGGGACACCCGGTATAGTGAATCCAAATTTCACATGTTTATAGCCAACCTGGATTCCCGAAGTTGTGAAATACGGAATCTCGAACTTGACGTGGATCGGTGGTTTTCCTTCCGTGTCTTCGCTTTCGACGCTCGGCAAACCAAAATGAGCTCGCATCAAGTATTCTTTACCACCCTATAAACGAATCGACGCGTAAATTTTAAGATGTTGACGCGTTACCCACAACGCATCGAATCCAGGAAAATAAATACTGACGGGAAATGACTTGATGGTCCAAATGATGGCGTTCTGTTCGGGAGAATATTTCACGCTTCCGATGGTGGTTTTGAATTTGGGCGAATCGGCGTCGTGAGGAACGGGAATGACGATCTCGACGTTGTTAGCCGTCGAACGACGTTTGAACTGACTCTTTGCCTATCATTATATTAAAACATCATCGACGTGACTATTCTATGGTTATTACACAAGTAGTACATGCAGCTCGTGCTTGTCAACGAGTTAACCACGAGTTCGGTTGCAAGACGTTTCGTTACCTTTATCATGTATTCGACGCGACTGTGGGCATGACGCTCGATAACGGATTCGATCCATATCAACGGTTTAACCTGCGATAAGAGAAACGGGAAATTGCACCATTAAAATTTCAACAAATATATGTCCGAAAAAATATGAAAATCGTCAACATAAACGACAAACATTGTTTTATGCTATAAATAACTTACGTGCGTGTTTAAACGATACGACATCAGTTCGAATTCTCCGTCGGGTGGAATGAACGAAATAGTTCTGTCGTTTTCAAAGCGAGACAAACGCACGCACTGGTGAAACTTGACATCTTCCAACTCCACCGATTTGCTTTTCCCTCCTCGATTATATATAAAATAATAAATTAATTTATTATATACAAGGTGTTTCATAATTAATCACCTCATTTTTTTATCACACTTTTTTATTATTAAGTTTGTTTTGTTTTCTGTTCACATTGAAAAATGACTCAAGCATCATGAACAAAATGAACAAAAATTTATTTTATTTATATATATAGGGTGTCTTATAATTATTCACCTCATTTGGATTAACTCACCCAATTTCGAATTGCTTTTCAATGTGAAAAAAAATGAAAAATAAACAATAAAAAAAAAGTTATAATTAAAAACTAATAGGGTGATGGACACCCTGTATAAATAATTTGTAAATTGTTTTATATGATTCGTTTTGTCATCATTTTAAGAACACAGAACGAAACTCCATTTTAGTTATTTAACGTTGCGTTTGATTTTTCAACACGCATCAGTCTGAACGAAACGTAAAATTGTTTAAAAAAAATAAATATACGGTGAAACACCCTGTATACACAATAATTCAAACAAACTTCCTCAAATTAAATCCAACACAAAAAAACAAAAAAAAAAACACTTACGCCCTGTGCTTTCGAACAGGACTTTGTCATTCAGTCCCAATCTTAATTCTGGCATTCCAGACAAATAGACTCGCATTTTAATGGAACCGACGATTTCGCTTCGAAGAACGTTTCCATTAGCACTAGCCTAAAATAAATAAATAAATAAATGAATAAATAAATAAATAAACAAAATAAAATCAAATCAAATCAAATCAAAATTTACTTTGATTAGTTTGTTTCAACATTCGACAAAGCATTTTTCATACCAGTAAATTTACAGATTCGATGACGTCTAAAAACACTTCGTTCTTGCGATACTTGATGCCTTCCGATCGCCAAGATACAGCGTTGGTAACAGCCATAGGCGGTCGAGGTTGGATTTCGAGCTTGCATCCTTCTTGGGTTATATACCTTAATATATTTAAATACGTACATTATTCACGTATCAATTTATGATTTAAATTGTGACGTTAACAACGAGATGTTTACTCTTGTAATATTTTGCTGTCGGTAGTCTGCGGATACCCAAAGTCGTTCAGCTCGTCCAAGAGTTCGTAAATGACAACAAAATTGTCTCGAATACTCTCTTCCTCCAATTCCTTAAAATACTCTGTAAAAACCTATTAAATGATATTAAAAAATTTAGATATAAAAATATTTCATATGATGTGGAAATATGAATTTATCATAATATTTTTGGAAATCATACGCACCTGTACAAGTTTATGCAAAAATACGAACACAAGAGCAATGTTGGCATTCTTCTTTGTCATCGATACAACTATGACTACGTTAAGGCGATAAGACACTTCAGAATTTCGTTTTATGTAAATTTGTTACCGGCAGTATACAAAATCCAGGCATTTTATACATGTCTGGCTTCCTTTGACAATGTATGAAATAACATCTTGAATACATCTAACTAGAAATTTGAGGAGTTGGATGGAAAAACGGCAGAAATACGCTTACGTCGTTATTCCTTGAAATGCGAATCGTTTTAGACCAGTCTATAGCATAAAAACGTTAGGTTGTCTATAATTTACACTTTAGGACTTTTTCGGAGCAAAAATACTGTAAATCTAAATTTTTTTGTTGTTTCTTTCTTTTTGTCACTTCACATCCTGGTTGTTTCACTTTCAAAACAATAGAAAAGATATCGATCTTTGGAAAAACGGCGTAAATGCATTATGAATTAGGACGATATTTGGAGTAACGACGTTAATTGCATTTTCAAATTAGCCCGTAACCAGAGGCCTGTCAACTAAAGTTAACAGATATTTTGGTAAACTTTAGTTTTAGGTTGGTGGGTGAAATTTAGATGAAATATCGTTAACATAAATAAAATATTTTTAATGTTGTTGTACTTCTAACTAATCTAACCTGCTACACCCATAGCACTAGATTAAGGTAAAAACAACAACAACATTGAAATAGTCCATTTATGTTAAAGATATTTTACCTAAACTCCGCCCACCAACCTAAAACCCAAGTTCATCCATATTTTTTGCAAAACCTGTTCATTTTCCTTCTATAAACATACAGTCGACAGAAATTTTAATTTAATCTTAAATTCGAAAGCGCCATAAGTTTTTGACCTTTTCCTCAAAAATATATTTTTTGAGTTACGTTGTTATTATTCCACTCAACTCCCCGGTGTAGGTTAGGTTACGAGTCTTTCAACCTTATTTCACTTTTAGTACAATTTTATTAATAAGGATACGATAAAGATTGTTGTATTTGATGAAAGCAAAGGTGACACCTTCGCTATGCATAATTGGCGACGAACATCCTTCTTCTTCCTTTTCGAGTAACAGGGGCATAAATTTGTCAATCAATCCCATATCAGTATCACCTCTGTAATTCCGTGATATTAACACCTACGTAATAATAATAAAACAATATATATATATATATAAGAAATAAAACTCGACGATCACCATGTACACGTATTCAAACACGCCTAAGAATTATATATATTTTTTGAAATGAATTTTCAAACTCATTCACCTTTCCCTTGACATCAAGAATAAATACTGCTGAAGACGACATGGTTTTTGTATTCGAAATATATCGTGAACAAAGTTGTATTTCTTTCCAGTATTTTATATCAACTCAGACCACCGCCTGGCTCATTAGGGAACCATCTTACTACAAACTTGTAAAGATAACAAAAAAAACCCATAAATTATCATGCTATTTTGTGCCTTCCATGGAAAGGTGTGACGTCATGAAAATAATTTAAGCCGCATTCACTTTGATGCTTTAAGCGCAAAAAACCGTCCAAAGATAGTCGATAATTTTTGTAACTTACATAGACCATGGCTTATCATTTGAGTTATTTGATAAGCCATGCATAGACCTAAAGATCTCTGCATAGACTAGCGTCTAGCGACCGATTCGGCCCGTTCGCCTGCGCATGCGCCTGGCACAGGCTAGTGTGTCTGCGCGTGCTCGTGGACTTAGCAATATAGCAATGCTTTGTTGAGGAAGGAGTACTCGATAATACCGAAAGAGAATTACAAGTGAATTAGCCGCGAATTTCAAAACAGTTTTATTTGACTTCATTTTTCCATGAGAAAATAAACTTTACAAATTGAAATTTAACTTCATTTCAAGATGACTTTGTTTAAATTCTTCATTTAAATTGTAAAACTATTCTATTTACAATTTAATTCAAAACGTACATAACTTTCCAGTCACTGGTTAAAAATTGTAATAATATTATAGAAGTTTAATAATACAATAATTACAACCATATAGTTAAAATTTTATTTTCAGAATTCGAAATGAATTTTATGGAATAGTACTGGAAATAAATGTCAAAACACATATTTAAATTTTTTTTGTCTTCTTATATACATTTTGTATTTATTTGGTGTAAACAATTTTATCTCTGATGAGATGAAAAATTAAAAAAAAATAAATAAAACATACTTTCTCCCAAATTTTGATTGTATAAAAAGAGATAAATTTCAAAAGGTTGCAAGTTTGGGAAACACTGATATGAAAGTTTAATATATGTGATCAAAGTCTGTGTGCACAGCTAACACATCTGACTCCACAATGTTTTTCTTTTCAGCAAGCGTTGGTTTTTCAATGTTCGATGTTCCTTTTGCTCTTTTACGCTTTTCGATTGATGCAAAGCGTTTTTGCTTACGAATGTTTTTATTTGCAAACTCTTGTGATTTCGACTTGAGGGTATCAAGCGAATCTTCATTAATGTGTTCTTTGCTGTGGCACACTGCCAGCGAATTAGCCGTGTTTGCTTGTATGACATTTATTTCGGAAAGAGACAAGTTTTCAGTGTTCAATCTACATAACAATGCCTCCACCATATTGATTAGATTTCTTTTAGACTGTTCCGTCTTCTTTACCCCCAGTTCCATACTGATTGGATCAGTTTGGTGCTGCCGGCTTTCATGCTGTAAGTTGTACTCTTTCTTTATATTATGCAGATCTTTACGAGTCAGTAGGTGGATTCGAGAAACATCCCCAGTAGAAACATTATCTCTTATGTCGTCAAGAACTCTCTGAAAGCTCACTCCTTCTGCTAGTTTGCCTAGAATGAAAAACAGAAATAAACTCATTATCTGAAACATCATAATAATTTCAGATTTTTTTTTAAATAATAGAGATTTTTTAATATTGTTCACTAACCAGCAATAGCTTCTCGTTCGCTTTCCGAGATGTTCAAATAGTCAATATTATTTGAGTGTCCAATATGAGTTTTGAAGTAAGCTGCTGTGATGCAGACGAGTCCTCTACCATTTCAATGCCTGCAGTACAGTGACTACCAATCTTGCAAGATCCCTGGGATTTCAGCTGCCTTTCACCGTTGCCTGTAAGTTGAGAGTTGAGAGAAATTAGTTTTTATACCATTTCAATTCCAAAGCATTTTAATTTAAAATCAAAATCAAATCAAAGTTGTTCAAATGATTTAAAATCAAAATCATATTTAAAATGATTTTATCAAAAATCAATCCAATCATTTATTTCCCTTAAAACTGGAAAACATCACTAACCAGTCAGTGTCATGCATATATGAAAAATATCTACAGTATTCATTATTTTGCTACATTTATTTCATGAAATGCTTACATTAACCAGGAATCCAGAATTAAAGAGCTTCCCATAGGAACCCATACCCTTGTAATGTGATTTTATAAATACAAATTGGGGGGAGGGGTCATCTTAGTTTTAGTTCACCTGTAAAATTAGTGTGAAAATATCTCCAATATAGTTTTCCAGCTATTTCTGTATAACACAATGCTGTTTAGATGTCAAAAAGTCTCACAGCCATATTTTAAATTCTTTTTTAATAACAAACAATAACAAAAAATTAATTTCATTAATTCACGATAAACAAGGCTTTGCAAAACGATAGCATGGGCTGCCCAAGTAATAAACAACACACGCGGGTATTCAAAAATTTGTTGTGAAAATTGATTTGTTGATTTTAAATCGGTAGCAGAAAATGATTAAATCAAACTAATAATGAAAAATTATTTTAAATCATGATGTAAAATCATTCCCAACTCTACCTTTAGGTTTATAAACACCAGATCGATGACAGAGAAAAGAAGTTTTATGTGATGCATCCCATTTTCTTATCGTTCCATTCTGTTTAACAAAACTACACGTGGCCTGCTTTTCTTCCTCCTGTTTCCACTTCATGAACTCTGAAAAAGTAATCAATTTCATTATTTTAGCATAGCGTGCCTAAGTGACACAAAATTCATCATGCACAGTAGTCTCAATAAACCGACCGATTGATTGTCCTTGTCCGTCCGATTATATAAAACTAGAATAACTTTTTTTTTTTATAGATACATCTTTAAATTTATTTATCACAAGAATACATACAACAAAAGAAAATTATACGAACACTTGAATAGTAAGCCAATAAGGCTTGTGCATTCAAATTATACACTATACAGGGGGAAAAAAACTATTTTAAGCTGTAGTAGTATCAATAATTGAAAACAAGAAAACAATACAACAAAAAAAATAAACAATTGACAAACACCATGAAACAAACAAAATTACATCTCACAATTTCACAAGAAAGATAGTTGATCCGACAATAGCTTCTGCTTAACTAATAATCGAAATCCCTCCGCTGTTCTATTACGATCCACATCATTTAATCTATTCCAGATATAAATACCACGATACACCATGGTTCTCTGAGAAAACTGGGTAATGAAAGATGGTGCAATATAACCAGTAAACCTGGTATTAGCCAATGATTGCCTAAGAATACCGACCATAATATTCACAATGTTCTCTGGCAACCCGCCATGATAATACTTATGTATAAATGAAACTGAATACAGGGCCGAGATCTGAT
>JAQIWH010002693.1:0-23222 GCA_034695005.1 Cryptops parisi | reverse complement strand
AAAATTATGCAAATATTAAGGAAAAAAAATGAAAAAAAAAATTTTAAGAAAAATTCTATCAAATCATATACAGGGTGTCTCAGCTGAGTGTTCCCTATAATGTTTAAAAAGCTAATATAATGAAAATTCTAAGTTTTGGATATAATACCTACAATGACCTTAAAAAGTATATCAACAAATTCAAATTTGCTGCATCGAACACACATGTATCACTCGCAAAGTTCACCTAGGAGATCAACTGCAGTAGATCAACTACTTGATCTAAAATCGCGTTTAATCTAATTTCTAACTGACCAATAAGCTAATTCCACACCAATATTAAATATAACGTTAAAAAACTATTTCATCTTATTTAATAGTTTTCAGCATATACTATATACAAAGGACCTTCGTTAACAAACATTTCTAAGAAAAGAATTCACAATGAATCATTAGGTAACATCTTGATAGCTTCTTTCCAATGGTGCTCTTTTCATTGACCTTGAAATCAATTTTCAAGGAAATCGCATTGTTAAATATTAAACAATGCGTCGTAGGTATCAAGTCATATTGAAAAAATGGTAGGTAAAAATTGTAACCCATATAATCAGAATCCACTGCCGTTTAATTGATTTCCAACAATCATTCAACTGGAAAAAAAAGTAATCAATAATACAAAATACAAAGTACCATACTGCTGCAGCAGCTTCACTGCATATCAATTTTGCTATGCAACAAAAGTAGATTTAATTGTTCGCACGGCTAATTTAAATAGGAATTTAAAATTACCTAACAACTACAGTATAATCAATTTTGCTGCATAACAAAATTGATAGGCAGTGAAGCTGCTGAAGTGGTGTATGGTACTTTGTAATGTATTGTTGGATAATTTGTTTTCAATTGTTGGAAATCAATTCTGTGACAGTAGATTCTGTTTCTGTCTATATAGGCTATTGCCTACAACTTTCTAAATATGACTTGATACCTACGATGCATTGTTTAAAATTTAACAATGCGATTTCTTTGAAAATTTATTTCAAGGTCGATGAAAATATCACCATTGGAAAGACGCTTCAAGATGCTCTCCAAAAACTCAGAATTTTCATTATATTAGCTTTTTCGAGTATTGACATGGAACACTTGGCTGGGACACCCTGTATAGCCTACAATACGCCATCTTTTTCATTTTTCATTTGTTGAATCAAACAATACGTTCTTTTTAAAGTAATTTTTTATATCACCTCGTAATTATATGAACTATTAGAAGAAACTACATTTCCACATTTTCTCTTTGCGCCTTAGTAAAACCAAACATAAAATAGCAGAATGTTAACACTAACAAAATAATAAACAAAAGAGTGATAGAAATACTAGTTTGCGATTCTTGAATCACTTTTTTAAATTAAAAACAAACAAACAAAGACGCCAGCTATATATTTCAAAAATGGTGCAAACTACCTTCCATACGAATATTTTATACCATAGGCTCCATTTTATACCATTTTATACCATAGGCATAGGTAGAAAATTTTTATTTATTTTACCTTATTAATTTCACCTTAATTTGTTTTCAAATTGAGTACAGTACACTACAGACTAAAATTAAAACTTGACTAGACCTTTTAGGAACACCCTGTTTAGTGTATGTATGTAGTATGTATACATGTGTATGAATACATATACAAGGTGATAACGAACAAGTCATGTTACAGTGTGATATCGTGAGAATCATTGTTGATATGGAAACGCTGTATATTGATTGACCATGGGCAATCCAATGCCGGAGTGACATTGGATGCCATTTTCAAAGCCATTCAATTAATATTAACTTCCTTAATATCCACCCCACATGTGATTTAGAAAAATAAAAATATTCACGAAATAATGCAAATGCACAAATCAGATTGAAAATTGACATGTAAAAATAGAAGTCAAGGGCCAAACAATTAGAACAGAAGGGTATGACAGAAAAGCAAAGCAGAGGCAGCTACAAAAGAATGGCAACCCGACAATGGATCAGTGAAAAAATGGTGGGAACACCTGTCGGACACACTGGACACTAGACACACCTGTGTGACTCCAGTTATCCATTAATTGCCATTCATTTTTTTCTGTACGCAACATTATAGACAAATATGGATTTTTGAAAAAACAAATCCAGCACGTGTTAAATACATTCATTGGTTTGAGTTGCTGGAACAAAAGCTTACCTAAAATTTTACCCCCCCCCCTGTGATGCTTATAGCAGGTACGCTGTGAGAATTTTGCATGGGGCGAAGTGTGCCACTTTGAAAAATAAGGTTGACTGATGTTATGTTGTGGGACTGCTTTTTCACTTCGCCATTGTCAGGTATGCCATGTTGGTTGCAGCTTCCCCTCTATTTGCTTCCCTGTCATGCCTGTCTTCCCTGTCATGCCTGTCATGCCTTTAGCCCATAGCTTTTATTTCAACATATCGATGTTTCCTATTAATTCTTTCATCTTCCTAAATCACACATGGACTGTGGGAGGGATATTAACTAAGTTAATAATTGGATGACCTTGAAAATGACACTTTCATTAACAGCACTGGATTGCCCATGGCCGACATACATTACATTAAGTCAATAAACAATTTCATACCACCAATGGTTCTCATGATATTACACTGTAACAAGATGTTTTCATCCCGTATATAATTTCTTGGTTTCATTGAAAACAAGTTTTAGGGATGTATTTTTTGCTATTAATGAGTAAAAAATTGTTTTTACTTTGTTGTTTTCACCAGTATTGTGTGTTTACCGAAGATTGTTCGAAATTTATTTTAATTTGTCGTGTTGGTATATTGGTATTAGTTCCTTGTGGAAACACTACTTCTCAAGCTCTTGTATATAAATACTGTATGTATACTATAAAAACAGTCGATTAGTTTGTGCTGCAGGTAAGGCTCCTGAACTGCACCGATCGGAACCAAACTCGGACGGGTCACTCCCCTATGTCCGAGACAGGGCTTTAAAGCAGGCCAATTTTTTAAGTGCTCCGCTCGGGCATCAAAGACCTGCTTCAGCTCTGCTTCATGCTTCCGCTCCGCGTTATAAAGCTTAATCAACCGAGAATGAGGCTAGTGCAAATAAAATTAACAAACAAAAAATACTATTTGTTATTGTTTATAATCTAGATCAGTGGTATTAAAACATCTATCATTTATATTTCATGCTTGTGTTTGATTTATTTATGCATGTTTAAAGTCAAGATAGTGTAAGAAATCTTTCCTCATAAAAAGACATGAGACATTGAAATAATAAAACCAGAAACTTTCTATAACAGTAAGTTTTAACTCTACTTGTTAACATTTTCTGAATCCATGATTATAAGCTACTGAAGCACAATTGTACAATTTCTTACATATTTTTGTTACATGCATTCCATGTTATTTTTTCATTACACTTTGGTGGTGTCCAAAGAGATTGTATGTCATGAACAAAATAAGGAATGTGTTTTCGCTTTTTAAAATTGTTTTTTGTTTTTCAAAAGTATTTCTTTGTTCAGCATGAAAATGAAAAGGGGGTACCCTTAGCAGTGTTGGTGCATAGTTGTACAACTGTAGATTGTAGAAAACTGCTTAAATACCACTGTCTAGATCGCCCAGTAGCAAATGTTATTAAAAATTATTAAGTATATGGTTAAATATGTGATGCTGTCTTTAAATATGAATTGCGAATCTGTTGCTACCATATTTTGGAAATGCCGTCGTGCTGATCGGTTTAAAACACTATTTACATTTCATCCAACTCGTTTAGGGTTCGTTCTTCCATATCCTTCTAATTAACCTCATTAAAGGTGTCAATTTAAAATAATTGAAATAAAAACTGGGGTAGAGCAGCTAAAATATTTTGTGCTCCGGCTCCGCTCCGGGTAAAAACCCATTGCTCCACTTTTCCGTGCTCCAGCTCCGGCCTCCGCTCCAAAGCCGTGGTCCGAGGGTTTAAACTCTTTAGGTTTTCACCCCCCCTCCCCCATTTTCAGCTTCAATAGGGAGGGGAGTAAACATAACATTTAGTAACTTATATAGAAGGCGTGATTAATCTTGGTCGATTGTTTAAAGAGACAGTGTTCGTAAGCTGAAGGTAACAAGTTTGATTCCGGATAAAAAATTAATTTGTTTTTTTTTAGAATTCTTTTTTTCGTGCGAAGCACGGGCTTACAGTTAGTAAGTGTATAAATACTTATAATATGTATATATATTTCTCATTGTAGAAATACCTTGACTTTCTCTTCTCGCAAGGAATCTGCCTCATGTGGAGGTGTGGGCGGTAAATGCGACTGGCAGAAGAGCTGCCCATCCATTGTCTGCTTCCTATACAAACATAAAAACAAGAAACATTAATGAGATTTGAAACTTTCATCATTGTATACAATATACCGATTAATGTATCTAGCTATAACTAAAATAATTCGGTACAAACGTTTGGCGAAAACAAGATACAGTATATGAGCAAGCACTATGTTCAATCATGAATGAAATAGGTTTGACTAATAATAATGAAATTGTTTGTAAAAACATGTCACGCATGTGGTGGTTAGCGTTTATTTGAAAACCTAACATGTGATCATCAGCTTGGTGTAGGTCAACAATAATAAAATACAAGTGCGTTTACCACATGTGCCAAGTGTTTGGTAATTTCCCCAGTATTATAAGATTTAGCTGGAAAATTGCGTTTCACATATACCGGTATTAAAAATGCTCATATCGCAATTTAAAATACCGTAGTGTATTAATTGTATTACGTAAAACAAACGTATTGTCAATGTGTATCTACACATTATTCGGTATACATAAAAAAATATCAATACCGATACAAAACCACGGGTACTGAATTTGTGTTTATATTCATATTTTTCTATTCAATTGGGTAATAACTACAGGGCGTTTTGTAAAGTCACTATTTAGGGAAGTGCAAATTTCAAATGTGTGAATTTCAAGTGAAAATTTCAAACAAATCGTTCAAAATCTATTTATACAATTATAGGTATTTAACAGTGTGCTATAACGTTCCATAATTACTGTTATTTACGTTTTTTCAGAATTAAGTAATTCCCGAACTGTTCGTGAGTGCTTTGTAATGCAACTTTGACATTTGTAGACACTAGTGGTGCAAATGTAGAGTGTTTGAGGTACCGGTAATATGTACTGTGACTACCTATGCTATTTTTTTCGGTTTACTTTATTATGTATACAAGTAAAATATAAAAGTACATATAATCCTGCCTTTAAAAATTACTTCAGATTCGCTTTATTTTACCAGATAGAGTAACTTTAGAAACGCTCTGTATAATATTAGGATTAAACAAAGCTTTGAGTGAATAAAAAAGTAACCTACAAGTAAATAAGTCCACTAATAACTGTCTATCTGTGACGTGTTTATGAACCCAAAACCCTATCCGATAATCAACGCACGTTGAAGTCAGTTTCACCACCTGAGGCTGAGCGTGTTTTTATTTTATTTTTATTTTTATTTTTATCATTTTTCTCTTTCAAAGTTTCAATGAAATGGACCATGTCATGCCCTTCAAAACGTCTAACTTTGTGAAGTATGGTGAAGGAAAAGCCTAAAAAGATTTTTTTTTTCGAAACGCCCCACGACTTTACTTTTTTAAGAAAAAAAATAAAATAAAATGGAGACAGAAAATGCTTTTTAATCCAGTTGACCTTACGTTATTTCCAAATGAGTTCAAGAAATTTTTACTTGCTTTTATGGCAATGACCTTTAAAAATAAAAATAAAAACCAAATCTCGTAGTATATAGTTTCACTTAATGATGATGCTAAAAGAAAATCCTCTTTAAAATAGTTAATGAAAGGTTGGTTTACTGCAATGTGAACTTTTTTGATCTAATTTTCCTTTGTTGTTTTCTAAGAAAAACGTTTGGTCACACGACCCATCAAAGATCACATCGATGATCAGAATACGTATACAGTGTATTATATACTGTATAAATATAATAAACTACTGTTAGATCGAAATTTTTTAGTCAAACAATTAAATCGTTAAAATATCACGTGAGTCAAATATCAAACTCACACGAGGTAATTTCGTGAAAAGTAATTCCAAGTATTAGCGCAACACAATACCTTACATTACATACTTAGGTTGCTTTTTTCATCTAATGGCCAAATGTCATGACACACTATCATTAATAGAAACATCGTCTGTCCCCTTAAATAATAAAACTTCAGCCTGGAAGCAAGAATATTCAAGTATTGTTTCCTTTTGCTCTAATGTTATTTCAAAGGTCACATTATAACAATACCCATGACTGCATTCCTGAATTAATAAACTTGACGATGATATAATTTTTAGTTTTTATATATTCATGAGGAAGCCAATAGTAATTGTTTCGGCTCGCATTTGTTATATTTTTTTGTACCAGTGAAATATTTTTTTATACCGTCAATTATCATTGCTTCCCAGAATTCTATATATGCCTTTTTTTTAATATCGTATTAAATAGGTGACCTTTACAATGGGATTTTTTGTATGTTTACTTACTTACTTCATATAACATCCTGTTTTTCACATGGTAGAAATAACATTGCAAGAAAAATTCAACACAATATTTTTGTATATAATTGGTATATCGTTTCGCTCAATCTGATTTAATAGCTAAAATCCGAGCATCCTTCCCTGAGCAAGTTACATTAAAGAGGATATAACAAGTAATAAGAAAAAATTTCGTATTTTTAGTAGTGTACAACCTTTTAACCTAGCTTGATACTGCGCTTTTGTTTTCAAACAAAATTTTCAAAGTACATATTTGGAATCAACACGTGGAAAGATATTTTTGAATGGATTCACAACAATGAATGATTGCGTAGGTTACGTAAATGTTCTTCCAAGATTGATTCACGTAGTTTTGATTGCTTATTAGAGAAATTTTCTCTTTCAGTAATGATGCTTATACAGTATTATTTCCCCCACAAAACAAGAGGCGTATAGTTTTTATGCAGCAAACTAGTAAATAGCCCGTCAACAATGACGGGAAAGGTTTTATTTTTTTTCATTACAAAATTCATTGTTTTAACTCATGTTGATTCGCAACATTCGTTGTTATTTATTGTTTTAACTATTACTTGGCAATATTCGTTACACCTTTGTAGTATCGATTTTGGCATTTTCACACAAGGTAGCGCTTCCATAGCTGGTGAAGAGAAGGAGCGCTTTAGTCTTTTATTATTACAGATTCCACGGGTTTTAAATTAAAGCTCACCCACTGCTTCTTCCTAGTTATAATACTAAAACTCGTATTCTAAAACTGTAATAAACTGTTAGTATTTTTGGTAACGAAAATTCGGCATTCTCTTTTATATACGATGGAGGGTTTCTGTCAGCAGAATTTTTATTATTATTTTGTTTAATTATTATTTTGTTTACTAAAGAAAATACATTTAATAGAAAAAAAATACTTTCTTCCTAGTTGTCACGCTAAAACCAAAACCATATTCTAATTCAACAGCTAACGATTATTATCAGTAACGTGGGAACAACGACCGATTACGCAGACATGTTGACACGCTAACATGTTGACATGGTCCAGAAGTGGGTTTGCCAAACGATGCTTTCCTATTATCTAGAATTTGAGCTCCTTTTCGGGATGAATAATTAAAACAAACAAACAAACACTACACCCTTCGTTTTAAACAACAATAATGGCTGGGCTACAAACCAGAAGTGCAGATTCGATTCACCAAAGGTCAATTCATCGACAGAGGTTAATGGTCTCGCGACAACCGCGTCTCTTCCTCTTTCTCGACAGCTGGCAAAGCTTGTCCATTGCATGATGATGGATGAATTATGTAAGAGTTAATCGATTGTAGTTTTTTTTTTTATTTAGAAGAAAATATTTATCCAGTTCATTCGAGGTTTCTCAGAGGTCATTTCCACAGAGAGCGATAAGGACTGTATTTTGTTTGTTCCGACCGCCAGGCCATAACTCTGAATCCAACAAACTTGAAATTTTGCATTAACTACCAAGAGTTAAGGCTGGTCTACACGTAACCTTTTGTCGTCAGGTCTGGTGGTTCTGCATGATCATGCCAGATTGCACAGACAAAACGGTACGTGCGGACGGCAAGTTTGACGAACTGAATGAGTAGTGTGGACGCGATTCTTGCATCGGTCTTATCTGTCAAACTAATGGTACTTTCCGGTTATAGCCGGGACAGTCTGATGTTGCTATTTGCCTGTACTTAGTTATGGGTTTATTTTGCAGGTTAGATTAATAAAAACAAAGAAACGTATTAAATGTATGATATTGTTTTGTTTTCCTAACCTGCAAAATAAACCCATAACCAAGTACAAGCAAATAGCAACATCAGAGTGTCCCGGCTATAACCGGAAAGTACCAAACTAATATATTCATGCCAGATTGATGACAAAAAGTTAACGTGCAGGCCAGGTTTAACAGTATCCTAAATTTGCACAACAGAATTCAATTCAATTCTTCTATTCAATTTCTAGTTTTTCATTTCTATATGCTTTTGATGATATATTTGACTCGAGAAAAGGTGTCCATCGTATGTTTTTGCAGTTAAGGACGAATGTTTTTGCAGCGCCATACGTAATTCACATGCACCATAAAAGCTAAATTAAGCATTAATGAATACTAAATAAAACCTAACATTACAGATGTGCACTTAGGTGTTACTTAATTAAGGTTTAACTGTTTTAAGTTTAAGTTGTAATTGTTCTTTTGTTTTGTAAAAGAATTGTAAAAAAACATATGGCACCTTCAACAATACAAAGCATCGGAATTTAAAACAATTCGACAACAAAAACTTAAAATAATACCAAACCATTCTAATATTTTTCATACACTTTATATTAGGTTCACTTATGAGTGCGTTGGGAATTGAACATATACTGTACTACCATCTATAGATATTTATGAGTATATATAGTCCAATGTATTAAAAATCGCATAAAACGAGAACCATATAAGTTCATCGCATAAATCGAAACTGCATTAATCCAATGTAACAAAAATCTCAAATCAGCTATTACAATAAATTTTTTTTGCATTTTACTGCATATGTATGTATGTATACTGTGTATTACGAGTTCAAAGCATGTGCTTAAAAAAGCATTTTAATGTAGGCCTACTGTACGTGTTTGAGCTTTTTCTGGCTTGAATTATTTATTATTGAAACTCTGAGAACTAGTGTTCAACAGTGATACCTTACTAGTGTATATTTTGAGATACAATAAAAACTATAAAACTTTATCTTCACACTGACATTTTCCTTCCAATCTTTATTCTTTATTATCATGCTGCGTTATCTACTACGTACAAATCATCAATCAACGATATCCTGGATCACCCTGTACAAAGACTACCTTCTGAACCCAAACAAACAACGTTGGTTAGAAACAATCAGATAAGATCAAGCCCATTTAACCATGAAAAACTAATCAGCCATTTCCTTATGTACAGTACTTAATGTTCTTTCCTGTGTACTTGACTCGTACGTTCTTTTTTGTACACCTTCTCAGGTACGGTATCCCAATTTCCAAAGCCATTGATATAATCAACTTTAATGAATTACTGTACCCAGTAGGTCATAAACGTATTGCTGAATAATATTTTATAATTGTACTGTCAACTTTGGTAAGGATTCAATTTTACATTTGTGCTAGTTTTACATTTTTTTTTCGATCGCAGGTGATAAAATGAAAAAAAGTTTTTATCAAAGTTTTAATACATATCACCAGCAATTATTATTGTTCATGATCTAGATTTTTTTAATATAAAGTTAAAACAAGGACAAAAATTTTCACAGCGTAGATTTTGATGTAACTGAATTCGACTTCCCAAGTGTTTTATTGACCGTGCACCTTGTACATTTTTTTTAAAAAATTATTTTTTTTATTTATATAGATATATATCTGTTATTTTTTATACTTCTTTATATTAGCTTCACTTGTGAGTTTGTAAGCTGGGAATTTAACGTATACCACCATCTACAGTCGTTTATGAAAATATACTGTAGAGTCCAATGTACTAAAAACGGATAAAACGAGAACCCCATAAGTCTTTCGCATAAATAAAAACCACGTAAGTCTGATGTAAGATAAAATCGCATGTATAAAAAAATAAATCCAAAATTGTAGATATCAAAAATGGAATTACTCAACACTCGCATAAATCAAATAAATCGAAACACGCAGAAATCAAAAATGGATTTTGTTTTTTTGCATATGTATATATACATGCATGCATACATACATTACCTATATATGGGTTAAGGTAATATAAAAAGTACACTTAAAAGAAATTATAAATGTACACCTCCTTTAATTCCTATATGAAATATGCGATTTCCTGATAACCTGGTAACTAGTAATTTTACGATTACCATACAAATGCATTTAACAACGGATTTTCACTTTAATTGGGTTTCAAAAATCCGGACCATCGATAAACCGGATTCACATCCGGCAGAATAAAAATACATACTGTACAGTAAAATAAAGTATGTACTACGTAATAAGTTCATACAGTATGAATTAATTGTTTTATTTACCTGCTGTAATAATAATAATAATAAGGTTTATTGCGTACCAAAGATACGACATTACGAACACGACTATACTAATATAGTACATGTATAGTCATTATAGTCTAGTAATTATGTACTATAACTACATAGTACATACTAAAGTGAATTATTTACGACTTTAGCTACGTTTCTACATACATATACAGTACATACATATGTTTAAGGCATAAAACGGCTTTTTTTAGTTCTGTTCGAAAATCCGGACTTTTTGACAATCCGGATGGGGTCTGATCCCAATTGATCCGGATTATTGACGCTCTACTGTACTTGGTTACTACTTATAGTGGCCGTGTCCTGTACGAGGTTGTAGTGATGTTTATTTAATTATTTAATTTATTTTTTTAACATATGTTTCCTTCTTTGCTGTATGTTTCGTCTTGTTTTGTCAAATTATTCTAATTCGCCGGAATGCATTTATCATTAAATAAATATATACTTGGCGAAATTGGAAAACTTTGTTTATTGATTTTATTTTCTTTCACCACACAATAGACGCATCGCGTCGCATGGGCTTCATACATTGCCTAAATATGGAACAAATTTTGTCTACAACTCCAAAAAATGGCGTTCATGTGTCGTCACGCACTGCACTCCTTGCATTGGAGTCTCGAATAATCTGAGTTTACAATCTCGGGGTCAAAGGCCCAAGGCCAGCCCATAAAGCTCGTTCTATATCACCAGCTTATGAGACGCATGGTTTTGGGACTGTGGGAAAAGGGCGTTGGGGGGCAAAACCCGTAGTCTTTTTTGTGCCAAACCACGTCTCCCTTGCACGAGTTTTGACCAGTTTTTCCCTCTCATTCAACTACGGAACTACCCCATTATAAAACAAGTTTTTGAAGAACAGGCAGGTGAAGCCAAGGGTCCTAAAGACACTACACTCACAGTACATCCCTCATCGGATGATGATTTGGTTTTTTTTTCTCGATTTGAACCAGTGTCCTTTGGAAGAGAAAATTGAAGTAAAATTGAAACTTGAAGTATTCAGTTCAGTCCCTTGGAAGAGCGAAGAAAACGGAGCAAAGTTATAATACCTTGATAAGTGTGTGTATATATGTATACACTACATAAGTACGTATGTTTATGTATGTATAAGCATTTACAAATGTACTAGAGGTCCACCTAGTAGCCCTTTGTGTCAGGTGGTGTTATGTGACGATGAGCCACCCAGAAAAAGCCTCCTATTGGAGAATTATAGTTATAAAGATTTGTGTACATGTGGTCCTATACAATACATACATTATGCATACTGTATATCATGTAGTATACAGTATACAAACAAACACGTGTCGGTGTTCTAACTCCACATACAGATCTCTTTTAGCTAAGTACGTCAAAAAACCAACCAGAAAACTGCAATTAAAATGCAGACAGTCTATGTCAGTCAGTCAATATTGTACAAACAAAATACTGTACAAACAAAACACATCCATCATTTCCGGGGTAGATATAACAACACAGTGCATTTCATTCCTAATCTTTCGACGATGCATGAAAAATTTAATGCATGAATGACTAAAAATCCGGAAACGCTTCTGCTAAAGGAATTTCTACATCTACATCAACAATATTTTTCTTCTTCTTCTTCCTCAAAACCACAAGAGCAAAATATCTAAACTTTTGACTTTCAAATTTCGTTACTTGCATGGATGAATAACACAACTGTAAACGAATAAAAATTCGAGCGTGACCTTACATTGTTCGACAGTAAAAAGGTGGAACAAACTTTATGCTCTTTAACCTTTTGTTACCCTCACCTTTGAAAAATCACTTCCCGGGCAAATGAACCCAACCCACAGTGGAAAACAGTTTTTTTTCGGTATATTGTTATATGTCTTCGTGCCCAAAGTACTCTTCGCGTGTAATACGTGGAGTATGAAATCTGTGTATCAAAAACTGAAATGGGAGGTGTTTTGGGAAAAAAACAAGGTGGTTACTTTCCTGCAATTTCTCTTTCCAGAATTTAAAACCAAATTGATGATTTGGTATTCTAAATGCGTTGTAAGAGTAGAAAATAAATATATAGTACAATTTAACATTCGACCTAAAAAGTTTCTCGTTCTTAATGAAAAAAAATCGTTAAAAGTCAATGTATTCCGTTACGCTTTTTTTAATTTCATACAATCTTTACCGGCCTACACTATCAATTTAGTTCAATTCTGTTAACTAATTTTTTTTAAGTACATGAATATCATTGGCTGACAATAAGTTTATACGGACTTCCTGGACATACAGTAACTGTAAATTTGCCCTAAATTAGAACTCCTAATTAACTTTTGAAATCACAAAATTTTATGGCTGGCTTGAAATTAAACGAACCTTACCGTCTTCGTATTTTACAATAAAAGATCCATCCTGTCTTTAGTTTCACTGTGAAGGATCTTTCCTGTCCAATTTCACAATAAAGCAACCGCCCAGTACGCCTACTGTATTTATTTTTTGAGCAATGACGAAAATTTGCCCCGGTTAATTTCACAACAAAATTCATCCTGTCCGAATTTTCACAACAGATCTGGCCTCCTTATAGACTACAATGCACAATTCGTTCAAACTTGTTTAAACAGTTTAACACCCACTATATTATGTACATTTTGTTTTCTTTTGTTTATTAATTTGTACTGTACGCCTATAACAACTACATTTCACTATTGAGGACGCTCCTGTTTCACTGCAAACTTTTACACATTTCGCTATAGAAGATGCGGGTATCTTCGCATGAAGGATTAATCCTGTCTATAACAGTGAATGTCTATACTGCTTTGATAATGGAAGGTTACCGCAGACATATTTTTATACTCCTTATATTAGCTGATTAGTGAGAGTTGTTTCTACATGAAAAAAAGCCTTTAAAAACAAGAAGACTCGAATTTTGACGAATGAGGTGTCCATGGATCCGTCTTAGGCTCCCGAGTATCACTGACTATATGCTGTTAACTAAACCGGCGGACGCTATTATGACATGCTAACATTAAACATGCTTTAATAAGTACATTAAGTACATTAAACATGCTTTTTAAGCATATTTAACATAGAGTACTTTATATACTGGATATAAAGTATATGCTTAAAAAGCATGTTTAATGTACTTGTTAACCAGTGGACCGTAGCAATATCAGAGGTGGATTTAAAGGCACTCGCAGTAAGCACAAGAGTAGGACCCTAACTTCTAGTCAAAAATTCAACAAATAACAAAACCCACCAGTAAAGACTAAATTTTAGGGGCCCCAATTTAAGTTGACCAATTCAATAAGTTTTAGTGTTTTATCAACAAAAAAAAACTAGTTTCTTTTTGTTTTTCCAAAAAACTAGTAGTTAGTTTTTTGGACCCCACTGTTTAAAAATAATAGTTTTATTTGGGATACAAACTGTGTACAGTATTATCCATATTGAAAATATCTTTTACAGGATTGAAATCTGCTGAACCTAAGCTAAAATGCCATAATTCCTATACAAAAAGATTGTTAATAAATAACTTGTATCTTTATTAATTGGACACGGAGGGGTTTTTGTCTGCACTCCCTCCTCATGTTAGACCTAGACCCAAAAATCACGACCTGTCACTGGAACGAAAAAGGGTGCTTTCTTTTTTACATTTTGCTTAGGGGCCGAAAATTTATAGTTACACCATTGTTGTTAACCTAAGCTATCATATCATAACATAAGACAACAAACTCAGATTTTAGCGGTAGGGTACTTTTCTTGCAACGGGGAAACCATTTGTGGCGCTTGGGTATAGGTTCAAGTTTGGGTTAAATAATAAAACAATATTGACTGGTACTTGTCGGTTAACGACTAGCCACTGATATAAGGGCGCTTTATATCTGTAGTTTAGGTCAGTTAACAAAAATATATTACTTTTATAATAAATATATTAATACATTAATTACTTCATTGATACATATTTTAATGTGTTTTTTTGTTTGTTTTAACTACTAACTTAAACTACACACATACTCTCATCATCAGTGGTTAGTCGTTAACTGACAAATTCATTTTATGTTAGATTACTCAGTGGTATTCACAAGTTTCCAAATTTGAGTTTTCAATTTGTACCACGGGTGGCCCAAGGCGCAGCCGCCATTACATGAGTGTTGAAAAATTTAAATCCACTATCCACATCGCTGGAGACCATACACTTTGGCGATTAGCCGCCGCCATTGGATGAGTGTTGAGTCCCGTGGCGCCACCACCGGATTTGACCATGAACCCTCCTTGGAAACTTGTGAATACTCTTATCTGATCTTAACTGGTATCTATACGCATACGTAGACACTAGTTTAGGTTAGTTAAAAGCAATGAAAACCATGTCTAACCAGTAGGTCATTCAAGATACAGTACTTACATAAGATATCTTATACGTAAGTTAGATAACGTAAGCTTTAACTTTTTCTTTTGTTATCTAGTAACAGTCCTAATATAACTCTGTCCTACATATTCTTAATTTTTCACTTGTCTTCTACAGTACTTAAGTTATATTTTCGATCGTATATCGAATTCCCATTAAAAAATCCCAAGCATTTTAACCTTCCGCATTTCAGTTATAACCGATAATGATTACCATTACCATATATAGTAACAGCTTGGGTCACCTATTTGATATGTATTTATGCAGTTGCGTAAGGTCTTATGAATATTGAGTAGTACATTGAATAACATTACGTAGGAAATTCTTTACACAGTAAAAGAATAATATTCATAAAATAGTAAAGCAATATACATAAAAATAGCAAGCGATTTTATAATAAAAGTACGACACTCATTTCACGATTCAAACTACAATTAAAGCTTTAAAAAAATGTGCCACATTTTCGAGCTAATGAACTTTCAACAGTATAATTTTTTGTATCATTAAAAAAAATCATGTTCTTGAAATAATAAATTATTTTTAATAAAAGTTGTTTCAAGTTGTTTTTTTGTTTTTTTAAACTATGATAGTTTAATTATGTCATCGCCATATAAAAAAAGTTGTACTTGAAATTTTATGAAATCACACGTTGAAAATAGATATCAATGGCAAGATTTCAATTTGGTACATGACATTTAATAAAAATAATGTTATTCGAAAAATTTAAATTATTCAACTTATTGATCGTTCAGTACCATTTACTAAATTTCGAACATGACACTTAATTCATATTCAATTAAAAATAAAATAAAAATTTAATAAAAAAACCGATACCCCAAAATATTTTTAATTAGAAAACTTACAATTTCAACGAAATTCAGGGGAGGAGATGAACTTCAATTTCTTAATTAAAATTCTCAAAAGCTAATTAAGTTGCAAACGTTTAAAAAAATTCATTTTATTACACAAAAAAAGTACAGTATATACGATACGATACTAAAAAAAAGCATAGACAATAACGGAAAAAAAAATTCAATTACATACAACAAAAAAAAACTAACTGTATAGTGTGAGCCAAATATCATTTCAAAATCAAATCAGTCATTGAACTTGTAAGCTTCAGAAATTCCATTCACGTGGTGATCAAAAATTGAAACGTGTATAATCGGAAATGAGTTTAACTAACTTCCTATCCAATAAGACGACGACTTATACCATGACACGCTTGATGCAACTCATTTTCTTACTTCCTTTTTAGTGTACCCTCGTTCTGTACTTTAAACTCTAAGCATTGAGCCATGTTACATTCGTTTTTTCTTTCACAAATTTACCATTAAAAGCTTTTCAGTTTCCTTTTTTTTTTTTGTGGTACCCCCTATTGCTATATATAGTATCTTATTTTCTCTCGTAATTGATTTTGTTACATTCTCACCAAAACTTTCTTTTACAATTTTTCTTTTACAATTTTTCATTCAAAAAAGATTTTTTTTGTTGCTAACAACAGGATTGAACCTGATGTTTAACCTATAAAGTTTATAGGTTAAACAAAGTTAATAACAATCCATCTTTATAAACAATGGCTTTTTCTTATCTGACTAGCTGTATGTCCGTCAAAAATGACGGAATGCAATTGATTCAATTTATGAACATAATTCATTGATTTAACTCATGTTGCTTCGCAACAATAGATAACGTTATATGTTCATCTTATTAGTTACTGCTTATGTTTGTGTTGGTATGGTAACACATTACATTAATTATGTTACGTTTGTTTTTAGTTATTGTATTGTCATGGAAACATCCTGGCACGAAAAAAGGCACAGGGAGAGACACTTGGCTTGTATATTGTTTAATATTACAATAGTTGAGTCGTCCTCACTTTAGTTTGTTGTTTGTAACTATCTATTTAACTATCAATTAGTGTCTATAGACTAAAAATACCAGTTTAGGTTGGCTAAAAAATACAGCAGTTAATGATTTATCATAAAATTGATACGTTTTTGTTTTGTTTTATCTAACCTAAACTAGAATCGCTAGTCTTGGCCACTAGCGCCACAAACGATGCCTCTTGGCAAACGTAAAAGTATCAATTTCGTAATAGTGATAGTTTTTTGGTAATTTGAAAGTAAAACAATATAAATGCTTACTGGGATCGGCATTAAGCTACGCGAATGCCAAAAATCAGAGCAGAGCGGATTTTTGGCAGTCTACAGAGTGACAGCATAAACTAAAGATCTCTTTCTATGGTGCCAGTGTCTATCGAGTGAGAGTGGCTATATGGCGTCAATGAAAAACCAATATAGCGGACCATGACGGACGTTATATGCTAATACAGTATATACAGAGTAAAGAGTATGCTTAAAGTGCATTTTTTTAATATACTTGTTTCATAATTCACATAAATTGTGTTTATAAATTATACTTTGAATCAACTGTAAATTGAGTTTAAGTTGACTAATTTTGTAACACACACTTAAGCATAATATAAAGTGTTATTTTCACATGATTAATTTTTCATTTCTCTTTTTTAAATTGTTTTTTTATACGGTAGGCTACTTATTATATTTGTTTTATATTTTCTTGCAATTCCTATTTTTTTTTTTTAAATATTCATAATCAATTTATTTAAACATTTTCATAAATTTTCGGTGGATTTAAATTTAATGTTACGAATTATTCAATTCTTGTCGTTTAAATTGTATTTCATAATTGATTCTTTTTATCATTTTTGTGAATAAAGTCATTAGTTAAAAAACATTTCAATTATTTTTTTTTGCACGTTATTTTTTCATGTAAGCAAGTCACCTTGATTTTCAGGGTTACGTTTAACATTTGCAACAACGTAAGAAAAATTGAAAATAATTTGGCACGGTACCAAAGAACATCATCCAACCAGAAGGAAAACAAACCATAAAAGATGGAATGAAAAAGAAACCGATTCCGTTTCCATTTGTGTGTACCTAACAGCAATACAGTATTCATTATGTACATGCAAAAAAAAACAGATGCTTCTGCCAACTTAGTAACTCGAAAACATTACAACATGCAAAGTTAGTGAAATCGACTACAGCAGCTCAAAACGAAAATGTTCTATTTACAAAATAGTAATAAGTAATTACCGTCACAAACGTTTAAGATTATTAGAAATAAAGAAAGCGAACACACCCTTATTCTTTTCATTAAAGTTTTACTACAACAGTTGTTTTGATATCGAATAGCCAATTTCGCTAATGACCAATTTCTTAACCTTAATGAGCTCCATGAATTTTTCTTACGACTTGTTTGGACCAAATTAACCCAGTGAAATGCGCTGACAACAACACAACCATTAATTTGCTTGCATATACAGGGTGATTTCAGAATATGTAATCCTAACTTTGAGGTGATAAAGGGCATATAATGAAACATCTTTTATAAATAAACTATAGTTCGGAAATACTTCCATAACGAAATACAAAAAATTACGGAAATGAAAACACCATAAACTCAATGTGAGATGTAACGTGTATACATGGTATAATAGACTATAGAAATAATGTAAACATTACGTCATAAAAATACCTAATTTCGTTGCGGAAGTATTTCCGGACTACACCAGTAGTTTATTAATTAAAAATGTTTTATTATATGCCCTCCCCATCACCTTTGAAACTTAGGAATATTTTTTCAGAACCACCCTGTATAGTCATATACCCCCTCCCCTTTCACACTCGTTATAATAACCTTTACTGCACAACTATACTCCGTCAAGTATAACAGATGTTCATTGGATGATGACATATGAAAAAACTTATCCATAAGACGTTTCGTACATGCTTCCTGAACAATACCATTCTTGTCAACTTTACAATGCCCATGTATTGTCATTGCAATTAACCATCCCTATAACAGCTGTTACGCTAACGCTATAGGGGGAATAACAATAGTAACAAACTATACCCGTGAAAAGGCGAAACGAATGTTATTGTATTATAATTGTAATAAAAAAATCCTTTGAATTTTATAGTAAAATGAGAATCAAACTAAAATGAATTTAAAATCAACTCATAAGTTGAATCTCCATTAAATTTAAAACACCCTGTATATCACAGTGCACTGATATTCATTATATAGAAACAGGTAGTACAGACCAGTAAATGTAAAGAATGTTTCTTGATATTCGGAATGAAACTTGGACAAGTTCAAAAATGTTTATTAAATAAATAATTGTACTTTGCTTCTTATATTAAAATTATAGATATTCAGTACATAAAAACGTATACCGTACTGTAAGTTTAATGACTTATCAAACTAGGATGTATTCCAGAAACATCAAGTAGCCTACATCACGAAACTGCTATTAAACATTTACTAGAACATGATGAGATGATGATAAACGTTTCATCAAAATACTCAAATTCGACACAGAAATTTAACGTGCTTTTGAGTCAATCACGATTTTAACCTCAATATTTTTCGGATAAAACAGGAAAACACTGAGAAACCTCATCTGTATACTATAAGCCAAGTGTTGAATATTTGGAATAGTAAATTACTTGTTTCGATCGTACAGTACATCAACATTCCATCACCTATTCTGGAGATAAGGAAATTTCAGATAAATACGTACCACGTATAAATCGTGCAAATTTTTCTTAATACTGTAGATAAATTGTCCTGTCTTTGAACTGTTAGTTAACAAATCCTGTTTAATAGAAAAATATAGGTTAAATATGTGCCATCTTATAACAATAAAAAACCATCTTAACAGTAGGATTTACCCTGCCTCGTCGTACAGTGAAAGATCCGTCCTATAACTAGCATTACAAGATTCTTATCAAATCAAATAGCAAAACCAATCCTTGGAGTTGCTTACAGTTTAATCCAAAGTAAACAAAATATCAAAGCAAAAAAATAATACTTTGTTCACATAACGACGAGCAAAAAAAAATGGAACATATTTTATTTGACGACGATGACTAATTCTCAGGTTTTTGAACCAAGCACACAAAATTCTTGCAAACAACTGAACTGTAAATGTGAGCATCTCTGCAACAAGGTTTTATATTTAAAAGGCGGAAATAATTGCCTATTCCCCGCTCTTAAACAAACAGACCTTCAAAACCAATGGTGATAAATAATGCTCGGAATATTCCAATTCAACATCATTGTAAGCAAACAAAAATCCCACGCATACTTTCACTATCTCTACGAAAGTGACCAAATTTTATATCAATATCAAAATCAATATTTGATGATGCTTAGGGTCATTCCACGGTCACATTCAATTTTAAACACTTCAAATTGTGATTTCACAGTACCGTAATTTACTAGTTTTACTCCCAATTTACAATGTCCCTTATTAGAGACTGATGGAAGTCATGTTTGACTTTCTCAACGAGGATGGATCCTTTCAATTGAAATTTGAATATTATTTTTATACTTCCTCATACAGTATGTAAACACTCCAATAATATCTGGATTTTAGCATATTAAACAGTTAAAATAAGTTGTAAACAATGGACAATGTAGTGACCAAGAAGCCTACTTTTGAGTAAAAAAAAAAAACGGTAATTTAAACACAAATTTAATAATTTCACAAAATAAAAACTGCTCCATATTGATACATATACAGTGAATCCAACTTCTAACACAATCCGTTTCAGGAACTACTTCAAGTTATTCGACTTTTGAGTTAAAATTTTCCCATAAGAAATTATGTCCTTTTTTACGTGGACATAATTTTTTTATGACCCCTTACACCAAAGAGGAAAGTTTAAAAATACATTTTTCTCAGTTTCATTTGCGACTAAACAAGAGTAAACATCTTTAGGGAGCCTAATTGCACAAGTTTCTTTGTAATTTTTGTTGTTGTTTTTTGCAATATTGACGTATAAACCGCGTTTATGGGCTCACCCTGTATATGCAATTTAACTCTCGGCACATTTCAAAATGCGGAAATCTGATGACAAAGCGTCTTAATCTTGCTGTTGCCTTTATTAATCTTGGAAAACATGTATAAAATTACTGACTCGAGGGGCTAAACGTACATCTTATGTCACTTTCAATTAAAACTTTAAAACCCTATCTATACGTATTATAAGCGAATAAAGAAAAATTGAAAACAGTAAGCAAGTTTCGAATTAATTGAACAATCCGTTTCCAATTTTAATTAGATCATCCGAGCGTGAATAACCAAAGACACACAAGTTGTTTCCAATTTTTAATTAACTTTTCTTCAGTTTCTTTAAAAGGCCAAAGGCGAATCCAAAATTCATCCAGAAACGAGAAATTGGCACTTTTGAAAGCACCTTTCTGTGATTACGTCATAAAAACCTCCTTAACTACCTGTATTATAAACTTTATTAGTTAACACGAGAATTCTTGACCTTTTACGTGTGGATTCGAAAAATACATGCACAATGATAATTTTAGGCCGTCTGACACGTAATTTTTTGTTGAGCAATTCAAGCAATTTTTGAACATTTTGTGATGTCAGCGTCTTGTTCAACCAATGAAAACAAGTTGACGTCACAATTGTCCACAATTGCTTGAATTGAAAAGTGTCAGGTGACCTTAAAATGTTTTCCCCATCTATAACAGATATACAGAACGAATCCTGCAAAAATCAAAAACTTGTAAAAATCAAAGCAGCTTGGATACATGACGGATTTTACATAGTGAATCCAAGCAAATAGATGCTTTATAATTTGGGTGTTGCTTTACTTTGCAGTAAGTTACTTTAAAAAATAATGAACCATCCACAAAGAAACAAAATAATATTAAAAAAATGTTGTTCACTAATTTGAGGTCAACAAACGATAAATTGTAACAGAATTGCCATTACCATCAATCATTTCAGTGCTGATAACCATGTTTTAAATTGACGTTACCATAGCAACCAAACGTACACAAAACCTGGAAATGAATGAAACGTTACCACAAAAGAAACGTGTTACTTAATGACTTTTACGGTGTGTGTGTGTGTTTTTTCTTTACCTATCATGCACTAGCACACGCCATAATTAAAACTTGTACAAAAGGAAGTAACGGTAGTTTATACAAAAGGTGGAAGTACTTGAAAAAAAAACCACTTTACACAAAAGACTTGTCCTTACAAAATTCTATTTTGTAACAATTTTCCTAACGAAATTACATAATTCACAATAAATGAAATAAAAATCATGAACCAACATAAATTACAACGAAGAATGATTGTTTAGAAAAGGACAACATGATTATATACCAAAGTCATGAATAACAACACCACACCACAACAAAGTTTAATTTAAATGTAGTGTAGTGTAATTCATAGAAACAAAATTTAATTAAACTTTAGCAAAATAATGTCAAATATTACACTGAATTATCGTACATTAATATTTAACTCCGAAGATAACATTAAAGTAAGTTTTACACAACTTATTTTTTAAACATAATAGTGTAATTTCATCAATAATATAATAGTGTAATCCAAACGGATAGTGTAATGAATATGTGTAATTCCCACATTGGTTTCATTCTTTCAATACAAAATAAGCTTTAAAAATATGGTGACTGAAGAAAGTTCAACCCATGAACTTTGAACAAAATCAACTCCTTGAACACGACCTTAAACCATAAACTAACACACACCCAACATTGAAAAAATGGGAGGATATTTTTCATTTCCTCGTTACAACAACGTTTCTTTTGTCAAATATCACCAAATCTTAGTATTCATACATTAGAATGTTTTAAATATTACTATACAAATCCCTTTGCATTGTAATGTTCACCAACTCTAGAAACTTGTCAACCAAGAACTCTTTTAGAAATGTGTTCTTTGAATAGAAACTGGTTTGTGTTTGTTTTTTGTTTTTAATTTGTCACTTCTGGAATCGGGTCAAAATAAACATTGTACAATACTACAGCAGTAGGGAAAAATATTGCACCATTTACTTTATTCTTAAAAGCATAAAAGTATATATATAATTATATAAACGTAACAGTCACTAAATGGTTGCCCTGGTTATTTTACAATGTAAAATAACCAGGACAACCATTATTACGAGTACATGTATCATTTACATTTATCGATAATCATCATGTATCAGTAACTATTAGAATTATTACTTAATAATAACTTTTCGTTTAAAATGTTTAATTCACATATTCCAACATAAAACATTATCTATTCCTTATTTTCTATGTAAGCCCTTCCTAACAAGTTTACGACCTACAAAAAATAATCGATATAGTCATGGTTATACAATCCACAGTCAGTCTGCCCCAGCACATAATTACATAACAGCCCACAACGTAAAAACTACCATTATACAGC
>JAQIWH010002692.1:0-23228 GCA_034695005.1 Cryptops parisi | reverse complement strand
AATTCATAGTTTTGAGTAAATGGCAAAAGAAGTATTCAGCAACACATTGATTGTCACCTATTAGGTGCCCAATTTCGAAACAATATATGTATGTTTTAGGTAGGTATGAGTTAGCTAGGCCCATTTATGAGGCACAGTTTTCCATAATATTGAATTTTTGTAACATACAACGTTATTCCGGGCAAGCCTTCAATTGTTTTTTGTAAGTTGTAGCGAAACAAAATGAACGCTAACCGTAATGTCTACGTCTCAGAAATCATCCCGCAACGTCGAATAACCTTTTAAGTGCTATTTTCCGGGAGAAAAAAAAAACCCATATAATATTCAACACGACAGACATAATGTGAATGGCCCCAAGGTGGCACCTTTCTCGCTTCCAATTTTCTCTCTAGAATAGTCAACTTGTCATGCACCCTAGGCTCTTCAGGGGAGGTCTCGTCATCTAAGCCCGAGAAACCATTTGATTGATTGAATGCGGTAAATAAATTGAGACATTGGACGTTCTGTCAGGTTAAGGGGCGCGGGCCAGGCCCCGGTGTGTGTCGGGGTTACCTTATTTTTTTTTAAACAGGTAAAAATCCAGACTGGCACAAAATGCACAGGTGTGGAACCAAAGTAATAAGGTGAGGGTCAAGTTGGAGAGGAAGAGGGGTGTGGCGGCTTCTTTTGTCAATGTTAGGGTTGTGACCCCTCCCCCTTTTTTTTTCCTAGACCCCAGGATGTTGAGGGGACCTCGAGGGAGTGAAAAAATTCAACATCAATGGGCCAAAGACCCTTTGGGACATTTTTTTTTAAGGAATAGTAAAATGCCAACAAACCATATATGGTTGGCACCTGCTCACCTGAAAAAAAATGTTTTGGGGTTTTTTTAGGTGCGATATCTCTCTCCCAAGTGCAGCGAAAACCTGCGTTATCTGGCACTCTGTTGTCCAAACATCACAGTCACCCCAGATCTTCGAAGATCTCACTTAGGGTTTACAGATTTTACAAAAAATGAAAATTTTTGGTTCTACTGTTCCAGTTGGGTGAACTTTAGTATACGGCCCATGAAATTGCTGATAAAAACTATATACCGGTACATTACAAACTCGATTATCCAAATGTGATGGGACCAAGAGTATTTCGGATAAACGAAACTTCGGATAATCCGGAATTTTAATGCATATGCTTGGTTTGATATTGAAAACACAAAACGCGTACAAGTTAAAAAACGTGAACGTTTATTGAACCAATATCTACGTACACTATTGCAATTATTCATTTGATAAATCATCCATGGATATCGATAGTGTCAATGATTTGTCGAAAAGTATCGATTTTTATTTTATTGAAATGGCGTATTTTACGTTACCTAATTTGGATAAAACCAGAATTTCGGATAATCGAGTTTTTAGTGTATTTGAGCTTCCCATTTTGTGGGGAAAAAATATTATATGCATCTGTACTGATGCAAATGAAAAACAAAATTCGCTAATATGCGATATATGCATCTGTAACTGAAACAGTGTTACAACTTCAGATAATCGAGTTTTTACTGTATTTGAGCTTCCCATTTTGCGGAAAAAATAAAATATGAATATGTACTGGCAGAAAAGAAATATTCGCTAATATGCGATCTAAGCTAACTGAATCAGTGCAACGGACTCTTGGGTCACCTTATTAAAGTTCACACCCGGTAGTGCTTTCGGAAGGCTAGGTTAGATTAGTTAACCAGTCAAAATCGCATATTAGCGAAATTTTTTTTTATTTTCATACATATGGTAAGCTCAAATTTATGCAAAAATTCCATGAGCCATATACCAAAGTCTATTGTCTATAAATGCATCCTAATTTATAGACATAAGCAAAAAGCTTATACCACCTACCTAACATAGTGCGCTATTTATACAATCTGCTGGGCCAAAGATGACGTTGCAATTTTGTACTGTATACACGAAAAAAATAATTCGAAGAACAACATGATTTGTTTGCTTTGTTCCATATCCAGGGGATGTGTGCATTAGAAAATGCGTTTCGTGCTTTTCTGAAAATTTCTGATGTTGAAATGCGTGCCATATCTCGATTGAATTCCAGTGACTGCCAAATCGGGTCACGTTCTTATAAATACATGTAAATGAAGGATAAGTCACAAATTTATAAACTTTTAAATGGTTTACGAACTTTAAAACTCTTAAAACGTTTATCGAATTCCGCCAAAAAAAACCGAATTAAGCACCGAATTTTGGATTGACAAAAAGCACAGTTGCTTTCAATGACATCATCCACTAACACGATTTCTACCTGTGTTTCAATTCAACTCCCGGAAATTGCATGTTCCCAAATCTCTCGATTCTTAAGTTCGTTAAATTTGTTAGAAAATGTAATTTGAGTTCGTGTGATTGAATTTTCTGCTGTAAATCTGATGAACATTACATCAATAAAAAAGCTCAACGGGATGCATTTTTTTTTCTATAAAAATTTGTTTGGTGTATTTAAAAACTTTCAGTGTCCACGAGTACCTACAAGTGGCGCTGTTTATATGTTTTATATAAAATATATAAACTCCATTCAGGAAATTCGTAACAATAAAATATACAGGGCGTCTATGATGAGATGTAACATTTTACTCACCTACAGTTTGAAGGTGAATACATATACAGTGGATCCTCGAGATCCGAACACAATCCGTTCCAGGACACAGTTCGGTTTTCGAGTTGTTCGGATTTCGAGTTAAATTTTCTCATAAGAAATAATGTAACTTTAATTAATACGTTCTAGATTCCCCAAAATTTACCCAACATAAAACATTTTAAGTGTGTATTTCAAAATCATATTGGTGAATAACGATAAATCATGTGGATTTAATTTTAAGAGTTGAATGTTTGCGCATTTATAATAGCACATACATAATAATTACAGAATTGTTCTCTTTGTTGTTGTTTAGATAGTGCGTCATGTTTAACATTTCGTTTCTGCATACAACCACATAACCTGTGTTCGGTTGCTCGAAGTCGCCATTTTGGAAAATGACTGACTGCAGCACCACTGTGGCTCAGACACGTACTACAAAATTACATAGAAATTTTGAGTTTCTGCTTCCGTCTGTTTTCATTAAGAATCACACCTTATATAGAAAAATGATGAAATTTCCCCAAGGCTTAATTACCTTGTAACTCCAAGACTGTTTTTTAAATCCTAAAACTCAATAAGATCTAGTTAGCTAATCTAAGATCTAGTTATAAGATCATAGGATAAGATCTAGTTAGCTAATCTAAGATCTAGTTATAAGATCATAGGATAAGATCTAGTTATATAACATAAAATGACGTATAACGTGTAGTTGACGTATATGAGTATATAACTTATATATATACTGTAATTCATCAACAATAAAATAGTCTTGCCCTGATATTAAACGTCATCGTAAAAATTATCTCCATTACTGTTAATTTTTTTAACTGTGATGAGTAAATTTAAGAATTAAAATAAAAAGCAAACGTCGAGCAAGTAGATACAGCATTGCATCTTTACAATAATTGTCACTATAATTTATTAATAGTTTTTTGTACAAAAAAATTTCAATAAATACTATTATTTTTTTACACAAATGTCATGTACAAAATATATACAAAGATACTTATATGTATTTCTAGAATTGGAATCGTCAACTGACAGCGTTCAACATTAAACAATACTTCACACACACAAAATTAAAAACAAAACAGCACTGGGGAATATTAATACTTCATATATTTTTAGAAATACTGCATCATTATTATTACCAAAAAAAAAAACATAACAAAATTCTTTTATAAAACAATGGTAATAGTGTTAACTCCTCACACATAGAAGACGATTTTACAACCGAGTGTATAATGAAATGCTAGTTAACATACAAAACTCAAGGTGTGACAAAAGGTTTGGTATTTTAACAACAAAAAAAGGAGAAATTCTTTTATCTAGACAAACCCCTGGTTTTTCTTCAGTTTTTGAATGGATTTTTACAACTGACCATTTGTTAAAGTGGTCACACCAACAGGGGGTACTATTCACTTTGTAAAGTTCTTCAACTTTATTATGGTACGAGAAGAATGTTGTTCTTCACCAAATGTGAAACGTATCATCATCATCAGTAACCATCTTTTTTTTTTTCGACCAAAAAAATAATATTACACCAAGTGTACAAAAATGTTTGACAAAAGTACACAGTGTACGAAAAAAAAATAACTATGGCTGGAACGTACCCTTTTGGTGTCAAAAGACAATGGAAAAACTTGTGCATATTACTTGTACCAGCAAAATGACAAACTTTTGCAATGTATGTTGTGGTATAGACTTGATGCTTGTAACTCGTCACTTTGATATTTCGAAAATCGAGAAACCATCTTTGATGTTATTGTGGTTTTATTTATTGCATAACAAAAATTAATATTGTCAAAGACAGAACAATATTTGACGCAGATCACCAAGAAAACCTCAAACTCGGAACCATCGAAGTGACAAGTTACGGGCTCTCTGGGCCCATAACCTATCACCGCGATTCTTGTTGTTGCAGTGAGGCAATGATGATGTCATAACTTCCAATTACATCCTTTTGAATAGAATTATGGTAAACTAGGTAATTATGGTCATTTAAATTCTAATTGACTTCAACTGTATGATTAATCGCAGTAACGAGTTACGGACGTTTTGATTTCATAAGTATTATGATTTTTGTTAAGAATTATGCTGCATAAATAACTTCAAATGTAGCTTACTTGTATACATATATTTGACCCATGTAAACATTGGTATCGGTTATTTGTAGCAGTGTAGTCAAATTTGTACGAAATATGTACCAACATTTTTGTACAAAAAATGAAATGAAGAGACTTTGAAAAATCAATGCATGGTACTATGGTATGTACCATACATTACTGTGCATAGAAATTAACTCGTACGTAAGACATGCTTATATCACAAAGATCTATCATCGAATGTAATTATTGCTTTTAACATTATTCCAAGAAGCATCAAAACTTGTACTCTGCGTATTTTGTATTTATACCAAATACGTACCAATTTGTACCAGTATTTTTTGTACAAAAAAGATGAAATGAAGAGATTTTGAAGAATCGATGCATGGTACTATGGTATGTACCGTACATTACTGTGCATAGAATTTACTCGTACGAAAACATACGAATGTAATTATTGCTTTCATTATTTACCATTATTCCAATACACACAAAAACTTAGTGCATTTTGTATAGTAAACCTTACATACATGCCGAACATTTCCTTGATAAGAATAAGTATCACTCATTTTTGTACCACTTAATATCGACAACGTACTAGTTTTATGCAAAAAAAAAAATCCATGTATTATAGTGCTGATATTTCGTGGTAATTGAACCGTGTTATTGAAGGAAACCGAATATTGACAGAAATGGGTCAGAACACAACAGGTAGGCGTTAAATTGAGTGAAAATGAAGGTTGTACCATGGTTCTAATTAAAACCACATTACCAAAAAAATGTTAAAAAATTAAATTTTTTTTTAGTATTGATCAACGATAAGTTTCAAAAGCTTTTTATGGTGTTACCAAAGACTAAGGTACACTATCTATGTTAACAATAATTTGCAAGTGTTCCATGTTGAGTCTAAATAATGCGTCAATTGGATGCATTACTAAAGACATGCATCCAATTGACGCATGTCTAAGTAATGCAATACACTATCATATTCATAATACTAAACTAAAATAGTTTTTTTTTAATGCAAATATAGACCTGTAGTTTAACTTCATTAAATACATTATAAAAATACAGAATAAATTATACGTATTATATAAAAATCATAGTGATCGGGGTACAATTTTTTTAGTACACTCATAGTATCGTCATCAAGGAAATGGGCATAATTGAACAGAATGTAAGGGATGATAACAAGACGTTATGATACTATCTACAGAGTGTCCCAAAAAGTCTGGTTTCATAGGACATCCATTTACTTCAATAAATTTTCGAAAGCGTTCAACACAAGACTTTTGAACATTTCTGCATCCTGATACGTATCCTGTAAAACCAGACTTCAGGACACCCTGTATATTATGGTTTAAAAAGAAAGTTCATTGCCATTTTGTCTATATACTGTAAGTTGCAGAAGATTTGGTATTTCCAAAATGTATTCATTGTATTGGGTATTTTTTTTACTATTTATGGTACATTTCCGATATTACTAACAATTGCAAGAATATTACTAAAGAGGAGTAATAGTGCAATTCTTAAAAAGTATAAATTAATAATCGTTTAACTTCTTATACGATGTTATACGCAAAGTACTACCAAAAGTACCGTTATAAGTTGTTGGAAGATTACCATTTCCTGGTACCAATTCTTGGACATTACCAAAACATGTAAAGGATCATTACCAATTGTACCATTTTTAGAGTAGTAGTGTTTTACTCTATTTTGTACCCCTCTCCCCCATGTTGACAAAAATACGACCAAACTTTTTACCATTTTTCTGGATATTAACCAAAATAACAGTACGAGATATTTTAAGAATGGTACTGTATCATGGTACTACTCTTGGCACATGGAAGTGGTATTTCCACCAGACCAGAAAAGTACATAACCCGACTTGGTGGAATGAAAGTGCAAATGAAGCCCCCATTTTTTTCCTCCATTCTTTGTAGTTAAAAAAAAAGGGGGTCCTTGTATATCCAAGTCTCTTAGTTCTTGGGGGTTCTCGATTGGGGGTAATGGTGGAGTTTTTGAGCTTCCTGGAAGAATTGCTGATTGTCACCTGGGTTCCACGGGGTCCCCAAACAGGTGAAAGGTCACAGTTGGGGGCAAAGCCATTTCTACCAACACCCCCCTCTATTTCTATTCTCTTTCTAGTTTTTTTTTTGTAGCTATGTAACGAACAATACTTGACAAGAAAAAATAATGGTCGACACACAATTCATATATGTCCGCACATCTCCAAAGCTAAGATGACAATGTAATTAGACTGACCAGGGAAGATGTAAAAAAAAATGTGTACAATGTGTTTTGTGTGGAATTTTCTTATACATCTTTGATTTATGCCATGGAATGCCAAGTTTTACTGTAGTTTTCAAAAAGAAACCACAAAATTTTTCTAGTATTTATATCAGTCATGATTTTGTGTTTTTAGTGGTTGATATTATGCTTATGTATAAGATACAGTTTCGTTTACACAATTACAACAAATTTTTATATTATTTTTGATCAAATGTACATTCCTTTTTTTTTTTTGATCATCGAGGTTATTAGTACCGCCTCGTTCGAAAAATACTGCGACAAAAAAAGTTGATCGTCAACATCTCTCAGTCTTTACACTTGTTAAAAGTTTTACACGCTGTCTGTCAATTGACGATTAGTACCATTCTAAACAGCATGAGAGGAAGGAGAATATTACAATACACATTATTATATATAAAAAAAAAGCAGGGTGAAATAAAATAAAAAATAAAAATATAATTGGGCATAAATATTAACAACGACGAACCTCCATTCATTCACAAGCACGCGCATTTTTTTTTCTAATTAATTCGTTTTATATAAAGATTTCGTGAGTTCCATCCTCTTCTTGTTAAAACACACAAACATAGCTTTCTTGAGGGGGGGCACTATGTGCTGTGTATAGATATAATATTTATGTCTGAGATCATATAAATGGTATTATTGTTATTATTATTATTATTATTCGGTTCTGTAGACGATAATAACATGATTATAATATTTGTTAACTTGTCCAGATGTCACGAAGCGCGGGCTTTTCAATTAGTATATAAGCTGTTGCCCCAATAGTGAACATACAATTTTTGTTTCCATTTTTGTTGTTGCAACGCTAACCAACAAAAGAATTTTCTTTTTTTTTAACAACAAAATAACATAAAACAAACAAACAAAAATTAAACATGGCACCTTGATGCTTTGATCACTTGGATTTTGGCACCCAAACTAAAAAATAAAAATATATATATTTATATTTTTTTTGTAAAAAAAAAACAAAACTGGCAGTGAAGACGTAATCGCTTCGATGCATATAACGATGATTATTTATTTTTTGTGTGTTTCTTTTAATTTTCTTTAGCTAGCTTATTGCTTCTACTGAATTCTCACTTGTTGATTGATGTTGGTTTTGTCGTTGCAAAAAGCTCCGAAGCCGCTTGTCGAAAAATAAAATGTAGCCGCGCAATACAATCTTGGCACAATTGCTGCAATTTTCTGGCTACGTCTCGACATACTCTCGATTCTCATCACTCGGTGATTGGTGAAATTGCATATTTGAAGCTGCCTTTGCAAGCATGTTGGAGTACACTGCAATTCTGCCGCTTTTTGCAATTTTGGCACAATTTCTGCAATCTTGGGGCTACATCAACCACGCCCGATTCTCGTCATTTGTTGATGAGTTTCAAACGTGAAGCCACCTTCGCAAGCACGTTGGTTGTCAAAAAAGACCGCTCTGCACTTTTGGCACAATTGCTCCAATCTCAGGCTACGTCGACCATGCTCGGTTCTGGTCACTTGTTGTCGGTAAAATTGCAAATTTTGAAGCAAGCATGTTGGTTGTTGACACCGCTACTGCAATACTGCTGCTCTGCAATTTTTGGCACAATTGCTGCAATCTCTCGGGCCGCCATCGACCACGCACGATTCTCGTCACTTGGTGGTGGATAAATCGCAAATTTGAAGCTGCCACGTGCAAAGCATGTTGATTGTTAAACGAGACCGCTACTGCAATACTGCTGGCTCTGCAGTTTTTGGCACAATTGCCGCAATCTTTGCTACCCACCCAATTTGATTCTAAGCATGGATGTTTTAAGCACAGCGACGATGAGACACGAGTGCGGTATTTTGAATCGAAGGAAATGAAAAAGAACAATATATGACAACACTGTCCACATGAAATGGGTTCGATTCGAATATTGTGGGCATAGTTCACCGACTAGGTCTGCCCCCTCGCCTGTTTTTGGAATGGCGTAGATGATGGTGCAGTGGTTTGCCAGTGGTGGCTATTATCCTTCTGGAAGACGGTTCGTTTTGTTTCTTCATCAGCTCGTTTACCTTTTCCGTGCTAAGTTGTAGGAATTGGTAAAACTTGAGCGGTTTCTTTCGTTTCGTCATGTCGCCCGGCAAAGGTTTGCCTCGCTTGTTGAAAGCGACAGTCCAATTGCCCTGCCACAGTTGCATGTAGTTGCGGTCGTCCATTCGCTCGTGGAATGTGCACCGTTTCTTGTTGAATTGGTACTGTATAAAGAAAATATATAATTATCAATAAAACGTGAACAATATAAATTTGTAAGCGTTAAATTTAAACTAAGTTATGTTACAAAAGATTAATGCTAACTTAGCAACGTTTATGGTAGCTTAAACAAAATAAATGCTAAATTAGCGAAAGTAATTGCTAAGTTAGCGTAGATAATAATAATAGGTTAGCGTAAATAATGCTAAGTTAGCAAAAGTGACGCAAAGTTAGCGAAAGTAATGCTAAGTTAGCAAAAGTGAAAGCGCGTTATGATAGTTTTGGCGATAGTTGCTGTCATGACAGCGACTATCACCACAGTTATCTTCGTGCAAATGATGTATAATGTTGACTTTAATATTAAATTTTGTCTACAATTGAAACATATTCCAATAATATTTTGGATATTATTGTATATGAAGTATCATTTATACGAAGATAGTTGTCGCTATCATGTCACAGCATTATCGTCAAAACTACAATCGTGTAAACGCGCCTAAGTTAGCGAAAGTAATGCTACGTTAGCGAAAATAATGCTAAGTTTGCGAAAAGAAAGAACATTATGCTAAGTTAGCGAAAGCAATGTACAGTGATGTTAAGTTAGCGAAAGTAATGCTAAGTTAGCAAATAAATCCGAAGTCTATCAAACTAATACCAAAATTAGAACGATTACTGTAATTAGAAAAAACTGAATTAACTGAAATAGCGATTTTAATGCTGAGTTAATAAGACTAAAGCTAATCAGCAAAATCAGTGTAAAATTAGCAACATTGACCGCTATGTCAGCATAAATTATTGCTAAGTTAGCAAAATTAATGCCAAGTTAGCGAAATTAACGCTAAGTCAACCAAGTTGACAAAAAATTAATGCGAACTCAGCCAAGTTGGCAAATTCAACAAAGTTAATTATAAGTTAGCAAAATTAGTGATTTTAATGGCTAGGTGTGAAGGTATGGAAGTTTAAGTATGGAAAGATAGCAAAATTCGTATCTTTAAGTTTTTATATTTTAAGTTCTTAAAAAACAACAAATTATAAACACCTGTCTCAATTTTTTTTTATTAAAAAAAATGATTAATGAGTTGATAGCATTTTATTATTCCGATAACCACACGTGTGCGGTAAAGAAAAAGAAACACCAATCTCCAAAATCTTGCCACACTAAACGCTTATCGGTAGAAAAAGCTTTATCTCCGATTACACAATCGATAGAGAAGACAAACGGAAAAGATTTCTATAATAATAAATCCTTCTTTGATTGGCAATATCGTGAAATATCATCTTGGTGATTTCTAGGAACTCAAACCGTTCGCACTGATACGGAAATAAAAATCTTCTTCGTCTGAAAGAAAGCTGTTATCTATTTCTTGTTGTTCAAATCCCTGTTTGTTTGTTTGTTTTTTTTATTGGGAAAAATTAAAAATAAAAAAAAAAAACAATTCTGCAAAAAATACAGGAAACGCGTAAAAATAAGTTAGCGAGTTTCAACGTAAATTGCATGGAACTGGTCAATAAAAAGTTTTAATTATTTGCGTCAGGAAAAGTGGAAATGCAATCGTTGGAAATATCATCCTCGTCGATACTTGAGACCAATTTTGCTAGGTTTCATTAACTTGCGCAGTTGAAAATTTAATCATATCTCGTGATGATTCGAATTGATGCGTTTGTTGTTAGAAATAAATACTAATAAATGCGAAGCAAGGAAAATTATGGATTTTTTTCCAACGTTGATTAGTAAAAAAAAAAATAAATAAATTGAAAACAAAAACGAGTTCCTCGCCCCAGAGTACAATGTACTCGAAAAAAGTATTAAAATAAATGTTTTCCATGAAATGAGTAATGATTAACAACATGAGAAGCGTAGTGCTTTTATGTATATGCAATAAGAGTTGTGTTTTAATACGCCAAACGTGTGTACAAAAAAAATTCTAATCATCACTATATATAAAAAACAAAATATGTATTTGGATCACTTGAAATCCACGGGAGGTATATGTCACAACAACACGAGTGTAAACAAAGATACCTCATAGAATTATAACAACGCGCTGCTTAAAATGAGAAAAATAGTTCACCATATAACTTTACACCAGCAATGTATGAAACCCCTCTTAGTATTATACAGAATGCCAAGCGTAAATTAGGCAATGTATGAAATTAGCATTGGAATAGTTACGTTAGGCAAGAATTTAGTAAAGGTTTAATAGCTTGGCTTAAATTTACATGTTTTTTTGGAGAAAATGTTAACTACCTTAAACTAATCTAAGTTTTTACTAATCTGAAGAGTTATAGAGTTATAGCCTATACAAGGTGTTATTTCATACTTTGTCAAAAAATGGTAGGCTTTCTATAGAACGCCTAGATTCTATACATTGCCAGTACATATACTTCCACACAGTACACACTAATACTGTGCATAACACTGCGAATATAAACAGTAAGTAATGAGATAAATTAAAATTATAACAATGAAATATATATCATCATTGTCGAGCGTTCACCCAGTAAAATTACGACACAGAAAACTTGTTGTCTAAAAAAAATACACGTGATACAGCATGGGATACCTTCTAGAAACGTCTAGCCATCGTACAACAGTGTTTAATATATCCCAGTGTTAGCGTTCACAAAAGTTAATAATTTCGAACGCTTGTTTTTATTTTTATAGATTTCTATTAACAGTAATTAAAACATTCGAAATTTACAAATAAATGAAATGAATTAATGAAATGAACAACACAACGATCGCTCGACATTTTCCCTTGAATCCGGGCAATCGAGTTGTACTATATACATCAGTAACATGAGGCTAATAAACTCTGTGAACAACAACAACAATAATAATAATAGTACTACAAAAAAAGCAAGCAAACTAAGCTTCCCATTTTTCGTCGACATACGACTAGTATAACACGTTACAATTTCCCTTTCGTTTCGTTTTACACACGAATAGTTTCAAAGTCCAAAACCCTTTGGCAAACTAAGAGTTCCAAGTTCAGAAACACAACTCCCACTATGGGTGAGGTACATTCCCAAATGTTATTTATTGGTAAGACAATGAACGGTTTCGAATTAACCTTTTTTTTTCTACGTTTAAAGAATGAATGAATGAATGAATAACAATTTGTAACTTCACTAATTTCCCACCAAACAAAAAAACAAAACGTTTTGTAATATCTAAAAGAAAAAAGCACGGGTTTTTGGAACTTGGTTGGTCATTGGACATTCACTATGTTGCCATTCTTCCTATTGCGCTTAAGATTGCTCTCAAACTCAACAAGCAGCAATTAAGCAAAGAGGTTAAACAACACTTCAATATACTCTATGAAAAACTTTCGTTGAAACAAAACTCAATCCTATCATTCTTATCATCCATCTATATTCCATTCCTATCATCCATAACCTAGTAACCTACAGTTTCATCACTGGTGATACTCAGTACAGAATCTGTAGTAAAGTTCAAATTTCAACTTTCGTATCCTCCAACTATTATTTAGCCTCTCTAAATATCAATTTATAAACAATTTTACAAAATAAAACCAACAACAAAAAACAAATAAATAAATAAATGAATAATCAAAATACAGCTGGCAGGTTGGTACATCAAACTGTCTATAAACACAAAATTGCCGAATGTCGTGTGCAATATTGAAGATAGACTTTTAAGTCAATCTTCAATAACATTGTATTGTAACTAACCGCTGTACATAGGTTTTTTTCTTCTTTTCATATTTTGTACAGTACTTCTGTATCATGTAGTTAGTTTTGCTAGGTTTGTGTACTAGTGATTTTTTCTCAAAATTCAGTAATCCGACACCCGCTGGTTCGATATACGTCGGATTAAAGAAACTCTACTGTACATACTGTAGCACAACATAGCATTTAAAACAGGAAAAACTTCTAAACTTTATGTATTTCTAAAATAAAAAATAGGATATTAAAATATTAAAGGAAATCTTCTTGAAATAATACTTTTTTCTCGTTAAAAAATGGTTATTAACCTACATCTTTATACAAAAAGCTAAAGGTCATCCATATTTGATAGTCATCTATAAGTCACCCTAAGATGGTAACCCTTATCCCTCTTAATAAACAGTATATATTGACCTGCAAAACATGTTCAACTTATAACTTACAAATAATATAATATTATATAAAACGACATGCAACTTAATTTGAAATCTAATTTTTATGGTCTCATAAATTCTTTGCACTGCGATGAATGCAATGTTTCATCTGCGATGATTTGTATGCTGCTAACATAACGCACTATGCTGTTAAGTAACTTATGTGTGAATCGTAATAGGTAAATGTAATGACCTAGTTTTTATTAACAACCGCGTGAACATTACACTATACTGCAGCCCTAACGTTAGAATAAATAGCTATTATAAACGCGCACATTATATGTATGCAAAGTGATGTTGTGCAGTAAGTGTGTATTTTCAATACAACTATAAATGCGATATTTTGTTTTGTATCAACGCAATTTCGTAAAGACAACCCGAAACGTGAGGCCTGGCTGGGTGTATATTTAATTTGACTTGGTACTTGTTTATAGCAGTGTTTGGTATCTAAAATAATCAATATTGACTTACAGCATATTTTTTTTATAACCCGGATACCTTTTAGTGGATAAACTAAATTTTGGTTGTCGGCACGAGCTGGTTGTAGCAACGAAATTCGAATAAAGGTGAAATTTGATTGACGGTCAAGTTTTGTTGCAACAATAAAAACTGACCTTGAGTATAAACATTTTTACAACTCAGATTTCTATCTCAAATTTTTAATTTGAGATAACGAAACCATCGATACTAAAGTGAGTAATCATAAATTGTAATCATACTGGCGCAATGACAACAGTTTCAACTCGAGCTTAACCATTACCGGCATCTCGTACAGCCAGTACGAAGTTTGTTTGTTTGTTTACACAATTGACTGTTTGTTATGGACTGCTAACTTTTTTATCTAACTAATTCGAAGTTTGGTACGGCGACGCATTTAATTCCCATTTGAGTTTTAGGTTGTTACCAGTGTTAGAATTGTCTTTAAGAATCCTATAAACACGTTCTTTGTGACCCCCAACCCCACCCTAAAATTCGTACAATATCAATGTGTATATTAATAAATACTTGAAGGCATTACATTATTACGTAAAAATACACTAAAATTGCTTCCTGAGCAACAACGTGCTTGTGTATTACGTATATAGTGTTTGAAATATATACATCAGATTGAAGGGCCTGGTATAAAAGGGTAACATTTTTACAATTTCGAGGAAAATGCGTTTAAAGATCTGCACTTGCCTCGCTGTCTACTTCACACGCCTTGCACTAATATCTTTGTACATGTTGTTTTGCTCAAAATTATGCATTATGATGGTAGAACTGCACGTAACACATTCGAAAATGCTTCTATATCATTTTTAACAAAAATGTTTCTTAACACCCATTTACACAAGGCTCTTCAATTAATAAACTATGGTGTATTGAACAAAATACACATCATTAAGTTTACGTCATCATTATTTGGATCATCCATTATTGCATACAGATCACGCACAACTTAATACAACAACCTACATTCGGGATTCAACAATGTTGTGTTACACTATATACCAATACCATAGTTCGGCATTGCAACACCATTACATTAAAAACCACTGAAAAAAAAAACACCCACTGAAGTAATGTAGCTCATTCGAATGTAACAACGGCAAATTACATTCGGTAGAAGATGATTAGGTACTGTGTATGAGTAAAAGGTAGAAAGTTGATAGCCAAAAGCAGCGGCACACAAGGGAATGGAATGTCAGCCGAGATGAAAATTCGCTCTCCACAAGGAGGAGGAGGGTCGTGGAGAAGTGATGATGTTTGGTGTCAAGTCTTTCTTGGGAGCACATGATCACAATTCGCTCAATTGCTCGTCCCGAAAGCGTTTGGCGAGCATTTCGTGTCAAACCACCAAACCATTTGCGGAACAAACTCTTCATCCGTCCTTGCAAACTCGGCTTTCCGGATGACACATCGGAATGAAAAGCCATGCAAAGTGCCATCTGCGACCATTAGGTGCCATCAAGATAGCATGGAAAAATGAAAAGAACGCTACTCGATTTTTCTTTTCTTTTTCATTATTTATTTATTTATTATTTTTTTTTGTACCATTCCTACTGCTTAGATCAGAAGCAAGGTCATGATAAGAAAATCCTTTGACTCCCTGCGAATTTTTCTTCCTTTCAATTTATGTTTATTTCCTTCCCATCCGACATTGACCACCGTGGCTGTGGTAAACAACACGTTGGTCGAAAGCTAGGTCTCGAATGCTAAAAGGCCCTTTGCTCCAAAGGGCCATTGCCAACCAACCATTCGAATTGCCATTAAACACAGAATGGCCCAAAATTTTATCGTTGTTGTCTTGTGTCCAGGACATTCCTTGTGTCCATTCGGGTTGTATACGGTAGCATTGAGTTCATAAAAACCCAGCAAAACACCTGATGAAACTAAATATCTGGTGATAAAAAATTTTCCACTGAATATGGAACACGCCAAGCCAAGCAACCTAGTACTATGCGGTAGACCTCGATTATCCAAATATTGGAGTTAATGTTTTTATTATTTTTTCATTTAGTATAAAATTATATAAAAATTATTTTTTGAGTAAATTTTAATTTTATTATATAATAAAACTAAATATCTGGTGATAAACAACGTTCCATTGAATATGTAACACACCCAGCCAAGTAACCTAGTATAAAGTAGACCTCGATTATCCAATGCATAACACGTTCAATCCGTTTGTGCTTTAAAAATATACAGTGGAATCCGGTTATTATAATCACGGATAATGTTATCAATCGGTTATTATTGTTGTTATCATAATCAGTCGGTTCCAAAACACTGTTTAATGTTTGTTTGTTTTATTTATTGCAGTTGAAAAAAAACAATATTTACAAAGTTTACAAATTGATAAAGTTACGTGAACATAGTGATATGGTTGCATAAGTTTGTCAAATTCTTTTAAAATCTTGGAATTTATAATGTATAAAAAAATAAATAATGTATTTTTATCCACGTTTAATGTTATCAGCTAGTTATTGTTATCAAAAAGCACTAGTCCCAAAGTGATCATAATAACCGGATTCCACTGTACATTGTAGAAAATGTAATATTAAAAATGATTATTGTTCTTTGATCTATATAAAAAAACTATAACTTATTTTCTATCCATAACGTACTATGAAATCTCAACATTCGCGATCTTCTAATAGTTGCGACGTAGCTTCACTGTAACACGCCAGTAAAAGGTTACTTATTGGAATTGATACACAGTCGTAATAACGATTTTTGAACTATACACATTACACCATTTAAGGTTTTTTATCAAAATCTAGTTTACAATTTTTTATAAAATCTATTTTTCCTATTGGCTTACAGTTTTAACGACCGCGGATTCCACATTCGCGAGCTTTTATTGCAAAAAGTTGCCAATTTTTCACTCTTACACGTTACGAATTTGAATAAAATTCCCATCCGAATTCATCACTCGGCCAATCAGACTCGTGAACATTTGTGGTAACGTGACCACGCAGCTTTCTGATTTGCCGAGTGATGAATTCGGATATGAATTCGTAACGTGTAAGTTAACAATAATTTTCGTGTGAAATACCAAAGATTTACACAAAATCTAGTATTCTATCAAAAGTAAGCCTATACTATTATTTTTGTAACTTTTTTTTTTTAAAGAAATAAACAAGTTTTACATAATATTTTGATGAATACAACGAACTTTAGTGAAAAAAAAACAAAAAATAATTCAAAGATGAATTCATATTATTCAAACGTATTCATTCACAAGTTGAAACGCAGACGACGTTTAGCAATGCTAAGCGGTTATCCAGCAGCAAAAAGCTTTTTGCGGAAGAAACAAACAAACAAACAAAAAAAAAATAATGGTGGTGCACTACTAGCAAAACTTCTTGTTTAGTATTCTTTTTAACTCTTTTAGCAATTCAAGAGACAAATGAAAAATTCAGGACAAAGTTGGATGCAAAGTTGCTTTTGTATATATATATATATTCATCTTATGTGGCCATTCGAATGGTCGACGACAACCCGTTGGTTATACAGTAGCGACCGACATTCGCATAAAATAAAAACAAAATACTCTTTTTTTTTTTTGGCTAAAAACAAGCTACTGTTGTTGCATTTTAAAAATTCAGCCATGAATGCAAAAGTTTGGCTCTTAAAATTTTCTCGTGTTTTTTTATCTTTTCTATCCTGTTAACGCGTTATTTGTCTACTTTGTTTTTGCAGAATGTCTGGAAAGTTCCAACTAAATCATCACTAACGAGTTGAGCCATTAAACGTTGTGGTTCTGATTTTTATTTTACGTTATTCGTAACCATAATGAAGAGAGACGAAAAAAATATTGTTCAACTTACTCTTGCCTTGAGATAGCCACTGTCGTTGAAACATAAATAGAGCTTATTTTTTTGTCCTTGTATTGTTATGGTACTATTGAAGTCCACCGATTTGGTTTTCACTAAACCTAATCGAAAACGAAAAAATAAAATAAATCAATAATTAAGTACATGTATTTTTGTTTTACCATTAAAAACAGAACAACTACTAAGACAAACCCAACGAAAATTCGTGCGGTTTTCGCACCATGAGGTTGTTGTGGTTTTTTTTTTTAAAAACATAATCTTTGTCATAAAGCTGACAGGTCATAATCTTTGTCATTTGTTTGTCAGGAATTTCAAGTCCGTTCTTTTGAAATCGGTGTTTTCCGCGATCTCCACTTAATGCTGGTATTTCTCCATTAATTTCATCAGTTCTGTTTGTCGAAGCTTCGAAACCATTAGTCAAACCACCCCTTTTAAAATCGGTTGTCGCTTAACGCGATTTTCGATTCAACGGTGACAAATAACAGGTGGACTTCCCGGAGCCCATATATAACTCGTCTCTACGATGTTATGAGGGTAAATCATGCGTAGTGGTCCGTTTCAATGAGCAACAAGTCAACAATCTCAAATCCGAAAATCGGTAATCCGACTTATCCTAAAACACTAATAATCCGAAGTAATCACTTAATTTCAGAGTGGCTCAGCACCAAACATCAATGAGCAACAAGTCAACAATCTTTGAAATTGGTAATCCGAAAACACTAGTTATCCGAAATAACCACACAATGGCTCAAAACCAAATTAATTCTGGATCTTTTTTAAGGTTGTCAGTTTGTATCAAGGCCAAAGATGCAATTTATGATCTATAGCCAAACATTTGAGGAAATCCTCAACAAGGGACAAAGGTGTGACTCAGGGTTCTCTTTTGGTTTTGTTCTGTTTTTGATAAAGTTTTTTTTTTTTTACGAAAAAAAACAAATTTGTAAAACACTCACTGTATTTCGAGTTGTGTTTGGTTCGTAAGGCTCTTTGCGTTACTTGTACCACGCAATTGCTTCCACGATGCCAAAGATGAAAGCAGGTGTATCCTTCATCGCATTCAGAAGAACGATGGCCTATGGAAAGCTCAGCCATTGCGCCACCCTTGCTCCTCTCGGGCCAGCTTACCACCTGTAATAATAATAATTAGAACCAATTAGTTTTTGTTATTATTTATTGATTAGATATTACATTCAGTACGGGTAGTTCGCTTTCAAATAACATCTTGCTAGTAAACGTTACAAAAAAAAAATATTGTGGCAAAGGTGAAATCAGATTGTATTGTAGATGAACACCCCCAATGACTCCTAGGCAAAACAAAAAATAAATGGCTCGATTTTAATTTAAATTTAAGAAAATGTACAGGGTTCACACAAGTTTTGTACAATTTAAAAAACTTCTTAAAAATACAATTAATGAAATAATTGGATCGTATTTGTTGCAATACAGGGTGTTTCAGGACCTCTTGTTACTTCCAGGGCATGTAGAAGGTTCGAAAGAAGCAACTTTCTCTTAAGACATACATGTGAAATGCACCTTTAAGCCACCTTCCTCAGCCGAAATTCCATTCATTAATTAGGTCAAGTAATCTCCACTGCAATAATGGAGCTCTAAGTGAACTTGTATGGTGAGCTCCACCGCAATACACACATGTTGTGTTGGCGTGCATCAAACCTCGCAATCTTGTCACTGCGAGACTTCCGTTACAAATTTGGAGAGACTTATTGAAAAGTCATGCAGCGACGAGTCAACAACACTCGCGCATATTCTCCCACTCGCAGCGACCGGATTGCAAAGTTTGATACACGCCCACACAACATATGGGTATTGCGGTAGAGCTCACCATACCGAAGCCACATACCGCCTGTGTGACGTGACGCGATTTTTTCCGGAACTTCTCGCATGGGAGAAAGTTGTTCCTTTCAAGCAACTCTGAAGTTTGATCCCCCCTACATGGCCCTGGAAGTTTGTTAACAGAGGTCGGAATATTTTGTATATTAAAATGATGATCAAAGTTTTTATCAACATTACATTTGTCTAGGTGATATGGCTACAAATCTGAGATGTGCTTTGTACAACGAACGGTACACACGTAGAAGTGTTTCAGACAGACAAAATTTCGATAGTAAATATCCATCGTGTAAGAAATTTCATGGCCAGTTCGTGCCCTCGTAAAAAACCAAGGTGTTAAGTAATATCTTTGTAAAAAAATGACCTAAATGCATTTTCGAATGTGATAGGTGCAATTCTACCTTCCTGACGCATAATTTTGAGCAAAACAACAATATGTGCAAAGATGTTAGTACAAGAAATGTGAGTAGCCCATAGCCAACAAGACAAGTTCAGATCTTTAAACGCGTTTTTTCTCAAAATTGCATAAATGTTTTGTTCAATTATTCCATCGACTGGGGTTTCGTTAAATTTTTAAAATTGTAAGAAACTTTCTGGACACCCTGTATTTGGAGCCACACCCGCAAATGTTTTAAATGAAATCAAATTTGTTTAGCAAATTTGATTTCAAATTTCGACAAAATATCGTAAATTCGACAAAATATTGACAAAAAATATTTTTACATTTTTTTTTTAAACTTCATTTGATACTACCAGCTTTATTTAGTCTGGATTTCGCATAAGAAGAAAGTAGAAGCTTCTTTTATTAATACTGTACGTAAATATTTACCAAGTTTTACCGATGGGGTGTTAAGTTTGTGTTTACGTTACGAATGCCAGCACAACGAAGAGTTGATCGATAACGTTTCCAATTATCAGATAATATACAGGGTGCAACAAAATTTATTTTAATGCACAATCCACCGATATCCTGTGTCAATTTTTATTATTTCTGGAGAAAAAATAACTCCACTTCAAAATTTATACTTTTTTAAACAATGGTGTAATTGCTCATTCACCTGACCGACTACATTAGACTTATGCAGTTTTTGATTTATGCGAAAGACTTACGCGGTTCTCGTTTTATGCGTTTTTTTGATACATTGAACTATACAGTATAAACTACTGTAGATGTGAAATACGTGCAATTACCGACTCACAAGCGAAGCTAATATAGAGTACAATAAAAAAAAATTGTAGAAATCTTATCCAACGTGGCTCGCGGGCCGTATTTAGAAAAAAAAATTTTTATCCTTAACATATGACTTACCAATCTGTACAAATACGTTGTTTTGATTGTATTATTGAATTTTCAAAGATTTAAAATCATAAAGAACTTGTTACACCCTGTATATCACCTTTATTGTTCGTTACATTTAAGAGAAGAAAAAAAAGGTTAATAATACGAATAAACATGAATAAAAAATATATTCGCGGCTTTTTTTTTGTGTGTGTATTATTTAAATTCACTCATAAAAATTCATTTCCAGTTTATTTTCTTAATGAAGCTGAGCAATAAACATCGGTTATGACTTTAGTGACACGCGCAATTTAGACGCCCATAAAAACCTATGCAAACGCGTTAAAGTGGCAGACAAATGTTTTCCACAAAAACGAATAATAAAAAAAAATATTATTATTTAGCATAAATAAAAAAGATATACAGTATATATAAAAAAACCAACAAGAAGTAGTCTAGTTTATTCATTAAAGAAATAGCTTTTTATAACAAGGAAGTGATCGTCAAGAATTCGAAATGTGCGAAAAGTCGTACATTGTATTGGCTATTTCATCACCATTTATTTTTTCATTTTATTTATTTATTTATTTATTAATTATTTTTTTTTTTGTTTATTAATTTAAATTAAGTTTTCTTTTAACCAAAGGCCGCTTTTTAAAATAAACCTCAGCAGGAAGTCGTATAAGAAAAAATAAACCAACAAAAAACTGAGCAATAACTTTATTCGAGATGGATTTTGAAAATAATAAAACAACGTCATCAACTGACGTTTCCGAAAGATGTGAGCAACCTTCGCTACGACACGATGTTTATTAACGTGAAATGTTGGACAATAAAAGAAACATTAATAAATGCAGAGTGCAATGGTCGGAAATTAGTGCAATTTATTTTTAAGGTCTTTTCCTGTAATAGAAAGTAGTTTTTGTTTCGCTTTTTATTAAGGTTTAATTGAAATTCTGAGTGGCCCGCGGGCCGGACTTCAAAAAATCCGCGGGTCTGGTAACGTGTTACGAAAACTGTGGGGTTGTAATTACGAAAAACTGCAAGGAAAAAATATATATTCAAGAATGTTCATTGCAAAAAAGTTTTCTTCTTATTAAATCATATTGCTAACGTTTCCAAAATGAAAAAAAAAATTGACCTTCTTCAGGGTGTTACGGAATCAAGAAGTAATGAGTTAATCAGGATCGAAGCCTACTATTCACTATTTTGTATTGAATTAGTGCGACTTAAATGCCATTTTCTGTAATGAAAAATGACATTTATTGTCACGTGGCTGCTAACGTTTCCAAAAGAAAAATGGCCTTCGTCAGTGTGAAAGGTAATTAGGATGTTCGTTAATCATGGTCGATACGTTTACCAGTGAAATTAAATCCTATATTCTTTATGACTGCATTGAATTAATTTTAAATATACCGATATCGCAATAAACTTATTAAAGTGCTGAAGAAGACCAAACTTCATAGCGAAACGTCATTTCATCATTCAAATAATGAATGATGATCGACCATCCTGAAAGTGATAGCATATATTAGAATATATGTTGATGTAAGAAGTTCCGAAGAAACCGCGTGTCATTTGGAACGTTAGCACCAGCGAATATTCGATTAATTAATTCCTCTGAAAAAACCGCATGTCATTTGAAAACGTTAGTTCCGACAACATTCCATTTATGTATTCTCCGTTTTTATGTCACTTTTTGAAAGTGTGACTTTCCGTTATTTCATTAAATATTTAGTTGAAATGTGAAACCCTTTATAGGGTGTGAAACGCTTTCAAGAGTGTGAAATACTTAATTCATATACCAACCTAAATACTTAACCCTAACCTAAATAATGAGGTTATGTCGTCAAATAATGTATATTTCACACTTTAATGGTGAAACACATAATGGGAATTTAGGTTAGTGTATTAATCAGATATCTCACACTTTCGGGTTTCACACTCTAACTAGGTTTTTCGATATGGGCTGATTTCCCACTTTAACTAGTTTCACGAAAAAATAATCAATAATTCACACATCGAGGAGGTTTTCTACCAGTTAACTATTTCATTACACTTTAACTGTGTAATACGTGTATACACGTATGTATGCGTTACAGCATGGCGTTACAACATACGTTACAGCCAGAACCCGAATTCAGTTAAAACACGGTTTTCATAAGTCAAAACTAACTTGAACCCCGTTTCCAGACCGATGCGTCGTAGTTATCAAATCATATGTAGAAAGTTGTAGGCAATAGTCCATGTCGTCAGAATCCCACTGTCGTTTCGATTATTTTCAAGAATTCAACTGAATAATAAATTATCCAATAAGACACCATACAAAGTAGATATACCATACTGCTCAGTTTAGGGTCTGACACCGCGGGGGCAGGTTTTCTCGGGGCACTCCCGTTTCCTCCTGCTTCATAAAACCCTGTT
>JAQIWH010002691.1:0-23228 GCA_034695005.1 Cryptops parisi | reverse complement strand
GCTGTGTGATCACCTAGCTCGCCCCTTGGCTGCCTCAAGCAAATTCTGTGCCAGCTAATTTGGGATAGAGTATAGATTGTGTGTTTCAGTTGAAAAAATATTTGGAAAAATTTGAGTTGAATGACATGTATTACGAGTTGTTATGGTGAACAACTTTTTTAAGTGTGTGATATCGGGGTGAAAATTAAATATTGATTTCGTCGACGCAACTGCAGTAAATTAATTTTCGACAAAAAACTTGTTTATTGGTGAAAAATATTAGATGAATATTTTTCAAAGAATAGTCATCTTGATTTAAAAATTCTTGATAAATGAAAAAAAAAACAATGAAGACATTTTTCCGAGTATTACCATTACGATACTCGATGTCGTCATGGAGATGTATTGTCACAAGACCTTTTGATTTCATAATACTCATTATTACGCGATTTCAAATTAGTATTTAATTTATAATAAGTTTCTAATTGAATTTTCAATGATATCGACTGGAAATAATAGGCATAATGAAAAAGTTATTCAATAATGATTCAATAACTTTTTTCCTTGTAATTTAATATTACAAGCTTGATTAACTAATTTTTCACTATTAGGCCTACATTCTAATAATGTTGGATCTTCATACAATTAATTTTCCATATAACATTGTTTTTATTGTAAAAACGATAAAATCGATAAAATGGAAAGTTTTTATCGTATTTTACACCATTAAGACATCAACATGACGTTGACGTACAAACTAGTACAAAATTTTACATTATTTCATTTAAATAATTGTAATAAAATAGCAAACTCAAATTAATGGAAAAACTTGAAACAAAATGAGTGATGTTCATTCTGCTGTTATTATTGGATACAATTTTGACATGTTTTTGGTATCTTTTTTCCGGTTTTCTGAGAAATATTTTTTTTTCAAAAAAAATGAAATTGTTTTTCTTAAAATCAATATGATCATTATTTTTGTTATATTCCGGTACCCTGAAAAAAAATCTTTATAAACAAAATAATCATAATTTTCGAAGAAAAAACTGATCACCTTCATTTTGTTTTTCGGTCACTAAAAAACTAAATGTTTTTGTTTTTTTCTCAACTTTTAAGCAAAAAACTTAAAATGCAGGTAACTTCATTATTGGATTTTAATTTCAATTATTTTGTTTGTTTGTTTTTTTGCAGTTCAGGTAGAAACTGAGGTGGGAAATGAAACAGCTGCGATTATCATTTCTCCGTGTGATCTCGTATCATTCGCTAGACAAATTACTCTTGGAATGGTAATTATCACCCTTGTTGAATTTCAATTTACTGTGCTCAGTTTTATTAAATCTATTGACTTTAAAACTAGCTATATAGCCGCCAATTATAATAATGATGACGGAAGTCATCAATGAAGTTAATTCTCTTTTATTTATACTCATCTTTGTTTACTTTCCGGTGTTTAAACTCATTAGATTAAACACATCGTCTCTATGTTTTAGACTCGTGTTGCTTCGCCATATTCATTCATTGTTTAGCCTCATATTGCTTCGCAAGATTCGTTGTTTTGTAAACAAAGAGTGTTCCGGATTCTTACATACACTCATCCACACATGCACACAAATCTGAATAACTCTATGTTCGTCAGTTCCTATATTCGTCAAATCCATTATTCGTCACATTTTTTTTTTCGGCAAACCAATGCTCCGATGTTCGTCCAAAAAATCCAATATTCGTCACAAAAAGTTAGTTTTTACGAAAAACAATATAAAATATTAAAAAATAAACTGAACCTGATATGGAGTGCTAACACTAGGCTTGAGTAATAAGACTGGAGTGGATTCACAAAGTATTTGTAATTGATTCGATATTCGTCAACTTTTCTGGAACGGATTAATGACGAATATCCACTGTAGGCTAGTATATACATAGTGTGTATACATAGTTCCATTGTATACACATACGTACAGTATGTCTGTAATATATACATACGTCAGTATGTCTGTAATATTCCATTGTATACACATACATATAGTAATACTGCACAGGATAGTCAAAACTAAAATTGTTCCACTATATGTAAACAAAAACTAAAAACAAACGAACGAATCTTTAAATAAATTGTAATAATGTGTTGTTCTTCACGATTAAATGGATTTCTTAAAAATCCACAGTATAAGCAATCTTCAAATGTCAAAACATGATGTTATTATTTTTGAAACACTATTATTACATGTGGAAACCATCTGTTTCCAATATACGGTATTACAGTTTCAAAAGTTTTTCAAATGCAAAGTTATTTTTTCCAGTGACAACTAATTTACGTAATGTCTTATTTCATTATTTTTTAAAATAAAAGGAGTTTCTAGCCAACAACAAATTTGTCCATCGAGATTTAGCTGCTCGTAACGTGCTTGTCTGCGAAAACAAAACGGTGAAGATATCCGATTTTGGATTATCACGAGATATCTACGAACAGAATCACTACCACAAGACGAAAGATGGAAAATTACCCATAAAGTGGATGGCTTACGAATCCATTTTCCATTCAATTTATACTTCACAAAGCGACGTGTAAGTACGCCATCATGTTTTCATACACTGCTAATTGTAACAGGTAGTCCTAGTCCTCAATTCATGCGAGTTCTGTATATGCGATTTTGCTGCTATGTGATAAAAAAAATCCTCCTCTCAGATGCTGGTTGTAATTTTGTTTATTATGCGATTTTTATGCGGTGGTGCATAATTGACTGAACGCTTAAGTTTTACCACTTGAATCGCAATATATACGATTTCGATCGATTCAAGTTTGCACAACTTTGTACAACTTTTTAGTTGCATTTTAAAATACCTAAGGTGCTTTGTTCGACCTGTAATGTCGTATCAACTCCTCCCACTTTTGATACGATGATATCAAAAACGATACAAAAGTGACAGTTTTACATGACTAGCATTGTGGGAAGCTTGCACTTCGACTCCCATAGGGCAGTAAATTTGTTACTCACGAAAGCTATGACTTTGTTTCGTATCATTGTCGCAGTTCAAGATGCCAGTACATTGACATCGTATCCACTGATACGATACCGCAAAGTCAAACAAAGCACCTCTAGTCATACGTTACACTTTTGCTAATATAGTTTTCCAATCACGGATTAAGGTTCGAGTTTTTTTCATTTATTTGAGAGATTCAACATTTTTTACAACAGATTAACATTTACAGTGGAATCCGGTTATTATAATCACGGCTAACGTTAACATAATCAGTCGATCTCAAAACACTGTTTAATGTGTTTTATCCAGTGTTTAATGTTATCAACCGGTTATTGTTATCAAAAAGCACTGTTTCAAAAAGATCATAATAACCGGATTCCATTGAATTACATTAACAATAATAACTATTGTCTCAGTCTTTTCATTACCTTTAGATATAGCATTCAATACCATAATTCGATTTCTCTCAATGTTCGTGTCAACTTATTTTCATTGTGAGGATGTTATGAAACTACATCTTTTGTGATAAATATGTTTATTCGCACATTAAACGCGTGGTGATCATATTTCACAACTTTGTCATTGTACAATATCCTGGAGATGGGTCTTGGGAGAAAATAGTAATTAAATCCATCATCATATATACTGTATAGTATATTGCACTGTTTTTTTTTCATCACAAGTTAATTCAGTATCGTGGCAACCTTCTCACGGATGGATGCTGTTAGCCCATTTAATAAAAATATCACGCGAGTCTGTTTTCAACATTAAAGTACGAATCACAAATACCATAATTCGGTTGTTGTCGAAATGTTGCTAGGTGATGATTAATTTAGCGCTACTGTTGTATAAATCAGTTCATATGTGAAATTTCAAATAGAAACAATAATAGTTGCACCAGCCAGGTGGTAAATGGGAATTATTACAACACTAAAGCTCATTTTACACGTCTAATAATTATTAATATAAATATTCACCCAAAGCGCGAGACGTAACCCAATTCTATCGATGTAGCGTAACCCCCTCGATTTTTAACAGTAACCTACCGATTTTGCATAAGTTTGTGTTAGCGTTTCGATGGTAATGCTATCAATGCATGCTATCGATACCACATGGAATGTTCACTACTAGATTCCCCGTGGTTACCATACTTGGGTTACATTCTAGTAACATAAATAAATAAATAAATACATTTCTTGGATTTTTTTAAAGTTATTTGTAAAATACAATACAGTATCTGTTGAATGACGTCCTTTTTTAGCGTGGTCATAAATGTATTTTTTTGCGTAATTGCAGTATGGTGTGGTTAGAAGGAGGATTTTCTTACGTTAAATAGCAGAACCTCTTTGAAAGTGTCACAACAAAGGCTGTTTTTTCATTTTAAAGTAAATTGTGACGCTTTTAATTTTTTAAGCTTATTCGTGACATTTTTAAAAAAACCCAAGTTTGTACTTCATTTTACAAAAAGAAAAAACAAAACAAGTTCACTCCAAAAAAATATATTCCGATTTAAAATCGTGAAGTGACTTTTGCGCCACCCTATAGTTTGTACTTGCTGCAAATCTTAGTGGTTTTCAGCATGATACGTTCTGTATAGTTATTTTACTTTTGTATATTTTTTAGGTTGTTTTTCTTTTTGAGATAGAAACAAATGTGAATGTGAAATTTATTTTGAAATGCATCAAATATTAGATTTATTTTGCAAACATTTTTTTTTCGAAAAGGTGGTCGTTTGGAATCGTGTTGTGGGAAATTGTAACGCTGGGTGGTAGTCCATATCCGGGCATGTCGAGCGAAGATTTGTTGAGAGGACTTCGAAATGGTTATCGAATGTCAAAACCAGAAAACTGCACCGATGAAATGTAGGTGTTGCGATTGACATTTTTTATTTATATTTCCACTGCCAACTTCACCATTAGAAATTGAAGTAGTCAGAATGTGTTTACTGATGTGTTCAGAATCATTTGCACTGTATTACAGATACTCGATTATGGAGAAATGTTGGGAGCTCAAACCTAGATCCAGACCAACGTTTACACAGTTGAAAATCGATTTAGAGAAAATACTGGAAGCCAACGAGGATTACATATCTTTCGAACTAAATGAAAAAGCTGACTACTATAAAGAAAAGTTTAAAAGGTGAAAATTTGTTTGCATCGATCAGTTCTTTGTTTTCCTTCTACGAGAGTTTCTCTCAATACTATTTTACTCGAAGAGTCTGGTGTATAATGGTGTTTAAGCAGTATCTAACTATTTAGTTTTTGGCCTTAACACTCTTTAACTTGATATCGATACTGCTTTCTTTCTGTATATTGGGTTCGAATGAGATCGATTTTCACGGTAGACCAAGTTTAATTTAGCGTTTCTCTTTCATTCAGCCCTTTACTTTTCAAAAACGAATTAAAAGCTCTAAGCGGGGGGGAAGGCAGTGGGGGGAGGGTTCCAACATTTAACGGAAATTGTTTGAAAAAGCTAACTGTCAATCAAAATATGTTTTTAAAAACGCATATAATTTTATTATTTCATTTCGGTCTGGGTTAACAGGGATTCTGTGCAAACTCTGAAGAAGGAACATGACATTGAAGTCATGGATGATGATGACGACAACAACAACGATGATGATGATGATGATGATGACAGTGCTTTTGTCGACCGGAATCCTGCATACAACTCAGAAGGCGGAACGACGGTCAACTCCGAAATGATAAGTATCACCATTATGACTACAAGTGAAAACAATCATTTGTTGAAAGATTGACATTATTTTGATGTCTATATTCAACGATGCTCAATTATGGGTTAATCGACCCAATTATGGAAGCAGTTATCTCAATCAAAAGAAAATACACATTTTGTGTGATTTTTCATTTCACTTTGCTAACACAGCCACGCATTTAGAATGCATTTGTGAACTGTTTGTCCGAAGTGTTCAACGATTTCAAATTGTTACAAAAAAATATGATTCAAATATCGGATCCGATGATTCCATATTGTTGTGTTGAAATATTGAAGAGTGAGAATGTTCAAAGTGATATTATTGACATATTCTCTTATCATCAAGGAATATGTGCAACAGCTCAGTGATTGAAATACATTACTCTCATTCCAAGACAATTCGTATATGCGAACACATATCCAGCGAACGCATTATATGTCATTTGTCATCGTGTGTCATCAATCTTTAAATTATTTTGTTTTTTTGATAATTTCCGCCATTGAAATCTGTGGGTATTTCGTACTGCATATTGTAGTCTTTAATAAAAAACAAGGTACCGTATATAAATAGACGTACCTACATATAGGTATATGAGGGGGGTAACAAAAAATAAGTTTTACTCGTGAATACAAAAAACAAAATGTTATAGACACACATTATGTATGTTAGTGTAAAGGTACACCCTTTATTAATTTATAAACATGTTCGTTTAATACCTGTAAACATTTATTGGAACGTGTGATCAACTTTTCGATATCTCCCTCTCTACTGATGAATATCTAGTTTTATTTATTTATTTATTTATTTTACACGGTCAATTATTGCACTATATTTTGTCATGATCACCATTTTCACAGTTTCGTTGGTTTGGAATCGTTGACGTACAATTTCGTTTGTCATTTTACCGAAAAAAGTGGTTATTCACGTCAGACTACCCCTTGTTCGATAAAATGACACGCGAAATTAAAGGACAATGATTTAAACCAATGACCCTGTGAAAATGGTGGCTCTGAAATGTTGCACAAAACTGGAGCAAATTCGTCAGTGGGGGGGATATCGAAAAGTTGCTTACACGTTCCAATAAGTGTTTACAGACATTAAACAAATATGTGTATATATTAATAAAGGGTGTACCTTTACACTGACATACATAACGTGTGTCTATATCATTTTGTTATATTTTAATTCACGAGTAAAACTTATTTTTTGATTCACCCTTTTACGTCATGTGCCCAGTTGTATAAGTTGCTATACATACATCCATTGTGAACATAATGTCAACATTATACCTGAAACAATGCTCATGGCAATGAAATAATTATGTTTACATATATTTTTTGTGAAATATGAAATTTATTCTTTTCATATAAAGTGAAGTGTACCGTATAAGTATTTGCGAATCTTGGTGGTTATGACATTACTGGAGATGATGATAAGTTTGACGTTTCTAAGTTACAGTAAATGATACCTGAAATTAATATGAGGGTAAACATTCCATGTTTTAAAAGAAAAGGCTTGTCGTTACGGAAAAGTCTTAAGATACTTGTAAAGCTTTTCAGTGCTCAAGGTAACCACAATCAACTCATTAGAGCTGATTAATTAAATCGGCTTTTGTAGGTTTCCTCGTAAAACGTTATATTCGTTGCTAATTTTTTGTTTTACATGTGAATTCAACCAATTTGAAGTGAGAAAGGTTTTACTAAAATTTTATTTATTTATTAAATAATAAAAATAATGTAAGGCTTTGCATGGATGAAATCGTAAAAAAAAAAACAGTATTCATTATGATCGTTTTGAATGTTGAAAAGATTATTAAAGTTGATAATTATAAATTTTTCTCTCTAGTTAATTAAAAGTTTCTGGAAAATGTCGAGAGTTATTTGCTAGGCTTCTTCACCAGTGGCTTGAAATTAAAATTGCTGCACACAGTTTCATAAGTAGCATCAGTCAAGCCTGAATCAGAAAGTTTTAAATTGGATAAGCGTACGCATGATATATCAGCTTGATGACATTTTTGAAAATCAATAAGTGACACTCTTATGATGATCGAGATTTTAATTTGCTACGTTAACGATAACATCTGTTTTGCACTAAATTAGAAAACCTTCACAAAAGTTTCATTTTTGTTTTAATTTCACATGGCGTGCTTTGTGTTTCATCAAAAAAAGTTTCAAGTATGTAGTTAGATGATTGCAATATTTTTTAATTAAAAACAACATTAAATTATTTTTCCGGCATCTACCGGCATCTACAGACGTTTATGATCATATACTGTAGAGTCCAATGGACCAAAAAATTCGCATAAATCGAAAACCGCATTAAGTCCAATGTAACGAACATTGCACAAATCGATTCGAAAATTGCAGAACTTGAAAATGGAATGTTTTTTCAAAACTCGCTTAAATCGAATAATGCGTTAGTCGAAGATCACATTAATCTAAATTCGCTTACATTGAAATTCGCATAAAATGAAACTTGTCGAAATCAAAAATGGAATTACTCAAAACTCGCATAAAATCGAGTATCGAATAACTCAAAGATCGCACAAATCTAAATTCGCATAAAGCGAAACTATGTATAAAGCATACTCTTAAAAAAAAAACAATTTTCAATGAAGCTTACTTGTTCATAATAAGCTTCATTTTCGAATTTTTTTTTTATTCGATTTATGCGATTTTTGTCACATTGAACTTATTGCGGTTTCATGTTTATGTCGTACTCGACTGTTTATGTAATTTTTATTACATATGATTTATACGATCTTTTGAGTAACAAGTCCATTTTGCATTTCTACACGTTTGGTTTCATTTTATGCGAATTTAGATTTATGCACACTTCTTTGAATAATTAGACATTCGATTTTTGTTGAGTAATTCCATTTTCGATTCGATTTATGCGATTTTTGTTACATTGGCCTCAATTCGGTTTTCAATTTATGCAATTTTTGATCAATTGGACTATACAGTATATTTTCATAAAAGCCTGTAGATGGCAGTGTACGTTCAATTCCCACAGTTCACTCACTCAGAAGTGAAGCTAATTCACAAGTTTCCAAATTTGAGTTTTCAATTTGTACCACGAGTGGCGCAAGGAAAGGCCGTCATTACATGAGTTTTGAAAAATTTAAATCCACTATCCACATCGCTGGAGACCATACACTTTGACAATGGCTCGCCGCCATTGGATGAGTGTTGAGTCCCGTGGCGCCACCACCGGATTTCACCATGAACCCTCCTTGGAAACTTGTGAATACGAAGCGTATAAAAATTAACTTTGTACTAGTGTTATTACGTTTATGTACTCTTTCCTACGAAATCGAAATTAATTTTGTATATCCAACAAAGAGCAAACAGCCATACTGTGGTTTTCATTCTTTATGTCAGACCAGACTTATCACTTGGGATTTGGGAAATATATTTCACGGAGTAATTTTTTTTTAGTTAAAAACTGCACAATTTGTTTTTCTTAATTTAATATCGTATATTTACTCCCAAAGTTGTAACGTTTTATGTGAAAAAAGAAATACTTCTCAAACGGAATTTTACAAATCACAAGTTTTATACGTTATACTATAAAACTTGTGATTAGCTCTTTACTCTGATTTTGTAGCTAAGAAAATATATACCCGGATAAAGTCAGCGTGGATTCTTCGGTCAGTGAAAATCACCAAATCAAATTTAAATCACCAAAAAATTTTGAGATCATATCATTCGAGTCCATTCTGAATACAATAAGCTAAAAACTGCGAAATTTTAACATACGGATTCGGAAGTCACCCCAAAGTGAGTTTAAGCATGAGCATGACATATACTAGCTGTACCCACGGCTTCGCTCGCGGAAAAGAAACAAAACACCCGCAATAGCGCTCGGAAACGTCGCTGTGTTTAGTTCTTTACTACTCTATGACCACTATCGTAGTAAGTACTCTCATCGCACGACTGTTCGGTGGTGCAGCGCGAATTCTTTAATGAAAACAGTACCACTCGATTGATTTTCCGGAATAATTAAGGCTTCAGTCTGGATAAAAAAATAGCCTATAATTTGAACAAGTATATCTACTATCGTGATGCCAAACATCAAGTCAATTGGATCAATAGTTTTTGCGTAATTGATGCAGAATGTACAGACGGACTTTCGCATTAATACAGTATATTAGTAGGGATTATACTTTAGTATATGTCATGGTTTAAAATTTTCTCTAAAAAACAAAACAAACAAAAACTTAGGCCTAATTTTAAACCAAACCTATAAATTTTAATTATGGATTCTTGCTTTCTATTCCAGTGTTAATTTCATATAATTGTTTAAACCAGGGGCATTCTATAGAATGCCTGAATTCTATACATTGCCGGAACCATTTTTTTGGTCATACAAGCGGAATTAATTTTGCAGAATTAATGAGCTCAAATATTTAACCTTTTCAGATATTGCATTATTAATTGGATTTATTTTATTTTTCATTCCTTCAGGCAGCCTCCACGTTTCATATTGAAATATTGATGCTCAGTTTCAAATCTTAAATTAATTTCATCATCATAATATTACAACTGAACAAACTTTTCGACAAAAGTTGTAATTGTGCTAAAAGAGAACAAAAGTTATGATTAAATTTTACTGCACGAATGGAAATAATTTGGAGAGATGTCAATGTATAACTAACAAAAAGAAAAAAGTTTATTCACAAGAACAGAAATTATAACTTAATTTTATAATTATGGAAAGAAAATTCATTCAATTCACAACTGTTCAGATATATAACTAGCTGTGGCCTTTCAACCAGCATGATTATTAGGATTTTATTTACTGGGTTTTTCCCAAAAAAAATTAAGTTTCGATTACAACAAACTTCATTAAAACGTGTACGATATTGGATATATTTTGGCGGTACAAAGTAAAATCCGCTAAATTTCCAAAAAATATAGTAAGGTCCTAAATATATAGAATTCAGATATACAGCGTCCAAAATATACGTTCCGACATAAGCGAGTAAAAAATAATTTTGACACAATTTCATTGTAAACGGTAGTTCTCAATGTTCTAGTACAGCTTTGTCATAAAATAGATTTCATTATAAAGTATAAAATGTTTTGTCTTCTTTCTTGAATACAGTTAGATAATCCATAGTAATTATAAAATCCGTAATACAGGATGTCACTACATCCATTCCAGATTGAAGTTGAATGAAAAACATCAAAAAATATGGCCGCACAGCTCATTTGAATTTGAATCGATCATAAACAAGGTAAACCATTATGTACATAATATGATTTCGTTTTTAAATTACAACATAAAATTTCGGTATTTACAATGAAGTCGGTGATAAAAAATTCAAATCTCGATTTGATAAGAAACAGGTGGTGTTTTTCCTCGATCTCGAAACCGTGAAGTTAGCTGACGGAAGCGACGACATCGACTGCTGCTTGGAATTGAGGGATAGTTTATTGGCACTCGTCGTCGGTGTGTCGACGTTGCTAACGGTGGTGGTCTCTCTCGCTATCACCGACGAAAGAAATCCAGGATAGAACCATAGTTGAGAGTTCCAGCTCTCCTTCTCGTCGATTTCCATGAGTTGGTGTCGAGAGGGTTTCGGAGAACCGTGCGGCGTGGAACACGGTGACGTTAACGGACTCGGTGGTAGACTTCTGGTCAAGCTCACTTTCCGCTCCCCTCGCACTACTTCTCTTTGCTTCAAGGAGATGTTTTCTAAGCTGCGGTATACCGTTGGTAAGAGATCCGAGATCCGTCTCGTCACTTTGTCAGTCATCCGCACGTCATCTTTCAAAGCTGTGAAATAATGAACATCTGTATCAAGACAAAAAAAATAATTGGTAATTATATCTATTAACTAAAAATAGTTTTATCATAGAAAAATATTTAAAAATAATCATCATATAAAAATATTTAAAAATAATTGTCATATAAAAATATTTATACTAGAAATAATTATCATATAAAAATATTCATTATCTGATAATTAACTAATCAGCAAATTATATCATATACAAGGTGTTCCTATAAAGTCGTCAAAGTTTAACCGCAGATGCTACTCATCAAAACAACCCATATAAACCATGGGTATTGCACATATGCCTATCCAGTTGTATACCTACAGCGATTGTGATACACAAGCCTATAAAATGAAGTGATCCTGCATTATCTACCAGACCCATGTTTATATGAATTTTTTGCTTTGTTTTGATGCATAGCATTTGTGTTTATAATTTTTTACTAGACCTTTTAGGAACATCCTGTATCTGTAAACTACAAATAATTATAATCATCACATGAAAAGATTCATCACCTAATAATTAACTGGTCATAGTGAATTACATATAAAATATGAAATCACCTGTTGTTACACCTGAACATTCAGGTTTGTTTCCATCCGCAATTTCAGTTTTCGTTCCAGAAAAACTTGGTTTTCTCAGCATTATTAAAGGATCTACAAACATTATTGACACCGAGTTACAAGACTGTTATTTACAAGATCTTATTTCAAAAACACCAGGATCACAATACAAATACAAATATAAAACTTTTATGAGAGTAGTTACGCAAAATGTCAACAACGCAATTCTCAAAATCGGAATATTGACACAGCTTTGTAAACGTATCTCCAGAAAGAGACGATGTCATTCTTGGCATTTCATCTTTTATTTGAGATTAAATATTTAATATTTTGGTTTCAGCTGGAAAACAAACATCTTGATTCTTAAAGAAAAATGGTACTTACTTGTATCGTACGATGGTGGTGACGACAAAGCCATTTCATCAGCTTCGAAATGTCGAAAACTAAACCCCTCAAAATACATAGACGAAGTTGGCAATTCCGGCTCTTCACCCATTATTAATCTGAAAAGTATGATCAACTTATTGAAATAAATTTTTAATTGGTTATTACTTACAGCAACACGTTACATAATAGTTCAACTTAGATTATTGTTACTAAGCAGTGTTAAAAAAATGCATAATGCAAAAAAAAACACTACGCAGATAACATTTAAGTGTGTATGTTACAATACTAGAAATTAAATTACTATTTATGGTTTATTTATTTTTATTATAATAATACTAGGTTTACAATGGTAGCAGTAACTTTTTAATTAAAAGCAGTTTTATTTATAAATTATTTATTTTCATATACAAGGTCCTTTCAAGTGTTGAAATAATAAAAATTATTGAATTATAATGGTTAGTAGGTTTAAATAAAATGGTTAATGGTTTGGAAAGTTACAATGGTGTCATAAATTATGAGTTTATTTATTTTAATATAAACAATGACATGATTTATATTATTTTTTATTATAAATTAAACTGTTTTATTTCCATATGATTCAAGTGTATATTTTGGTTGGATTGGTAAAAATTAGTATACATAAATTAATGGTCACAAAGTTGACCATTGAAATGATGTATGATTAGTGTCATTTAAGTTTTCAATTAATATTTTATTCCATAACATTATTCACTTTTATATATTGGATTTTTATTTTATCCAGATCAACACATCATTAACACGTGAACTGGTAATCTATTACGTAAAGTGTGTATCATCGCACCATCATAAATTAAAGCTAGAGTGCATCACAATCACTGTGAATTTGAAACTATTAAAAACTCGATGACAACTCATTTACCTGTTGTATGAATGAAAGTAAACTTAGTAGTTTCTTCAGCAATCTCACTTGATGGTCACTAAATCAGTCCGGGAAGCTAAAAATCAATAATTTCTGTACAAAAAAGTTTTTTTCCAGATGACTACGACTACACAAACTGAAGCCATCATCACACTTCCAAGAAAGATCGAACAACGTCATCAGTTTTATAAAATGCATTGCTATTGGTCGATTCGGTTGAAATGGCAATTTTCGACCAATAGCGTTGCGCTTCTCAAATTGTTGTTTGTTATTTTTTTTTTAATATGAACTTTTGTTTACATTGTTCACCGATTATTTAAAGCTGTTACGATATTTACATATATGGCATATGTTTTATAAATTATGCGACTATATTTTAATATCAAAGGTTAGAGCTATATTATTAACAATTTTATAAATGTTTTTTATGCAATATAAAAAAACCCTTGTTTGTCACCTTAGCAACAAGGGATAAGCATCATGTCTACTACTATGATGCTCTCAGAAATTATGCACAGAGTGAATTTGTATTGATTTTATTATAAGTTTGACAGAACAAATGCAACATGTTTTCTACGGCTAAGCTTGATAGTGTTACTATCGAACCAACGTGGAAATCAGAAAAGTAAGAAATCTTATTAAATTAGACGTGAGCGTGATATGTTCAAATATGTCAAATAACCATGCTATTAAACGCCCGTCACAATCGCTTTGGTGTAGTGACGTCATTGATATTTTAAGGGTGAACTGTGCTATTTAGTGCTTGGTCTGGTGATGGATAGTTCCCAAACGATCAACTGCTGTTTAAATTTTGATTAAACAATAAGCGTCGTTTAATAAGTTCATAGACAACCCCAGAAAGTGGTTTATAAGCTATTCTACTCTCACTTTATATTATCCCAAAAACTCATTATAATGTAAACCTCATTTCTAGTTATATAAAGCAATGGTACTTTTCGGTTATAGTGGGGGCCCGTCTGATGTTACCATTTGCTTGTACTTGGTTATGGGTTTATTTTGCAAGTTAGGTTACTAAAAACAAAGAAACGTATTGAATGTATGATTTTGTTTTGTTTTCTTAACCTAACTTGCAAAATAAGCCCATAACCAAGTACAAGCAAAATTTCATTGTCACTTATTTTCTAGTTGTATTATGTTAAGAATTGTAGGAAAGTTGTCATATGGTAACTTTATTCATTTGTTTTTCATTAGAGCTGTGAAAACGAGTGAAACGCAGACTAACAAGCTAGAAGTCAAGGATTCGGAAAACCAATCGGTCACTAGTCAGTCAGCTGAAGTAAGAAAAACATTTTAAAAAAAAAAAAATTTTAGTTTATGATATTGCCCCTATCCCCCTATTTTATTATTATAAAAAAAAAGGATACATTTTATTAATTTCAGGAGCTGCGTTACAATTATTAATACGTGTTGTAACTCTTGAGTTTATAGGTTCAGACGGATCGACCTATGCATACAGAGACAGTAGTATTTGCACCTTACGACGAATCTTCGTTAGCTGCATTTCTTAAAAGAGTAGGACCTTCGGTATGTCGAGAGCTGGAACGTGCTAATCGCAGTAAAGCGTTTGCTAACTTTGACAAACTACAAGTTGAAGATGAGGATGCGCTTCAGAAATTGTTCACGCTTTATTGTCCATCATTTATTGACAAGGTAAGGAATACAGCAAATGCAAAAAAACAGAAGAAAAATTAGAATAAAAGTTTTAATATATGTATTATTATTGAAATAAAAGTAATTTACAGTGTTATTTGAATTAATTATTTAACTTTTATCTTAACAGAAGCTTGAATGTACGAGTTTATCATGGAATTCAACTGGTACTTTAATAGTAGCAGCGTATCCTTTTTATTTTAAATTTAACATTAACTTTTTATAACGTAACTCAAACGTTAGACACTTTTACTGAACTAGATATGGTAAAACGGAGCATGAAGACTGGTGTCAGGATCATGGTGGTTTTTGCACGTGGAATGTAAATCAAAATAATATAAAATACGATCAGCCTGGTATCCAATACGAGCACAGTTGCTGTATCACGTGTTTGAAATTTCACCCGGAGGAACCATCTATTTTGATAGGAGGCAGCTTTATAGGTATAAAAATGATACAGCACGAAATGTATTGGTTTTAGCGTGAAATTTATTTTAACTTTCCTATTTTGCATGTTTATATTTGATATAGGTGAAATTTTGCTGTGGAATTTACATCTAGAAGATGATAAATTAATAACAGTGTCGCCCATTGGAAATTTTGGACATAAGGATTCTGTCACTTGTATTGCCTGGGTTAAAGATGTAGATGCCAAAGGGGATAAGTATTCAGTGAGTAAATTTTTTGAAATTGAAAACATCATTTCCTGCCCTGATAAACATGATTTGTCACCAATAAAAACTTAAAAGTAACATTTTTTTTCAATTTATTGACAAGGCAGATATTTTTTTTTTACATTTTCACAGCATTTTTGGCTCCCTCCTAGAGGCTTGGTTAGGTAGAAAAGAAATATGTTCTACATTTATTTTTATTCTGAAAAAGTTTGTAAAAAAAAGGAGGCAAAATGCTGTGAAGGTGAAAATTAAAGCAAGGTCAAAAAAATTAAAATTTCTACAAAAAAAAAATAATTATTTAAAATATAAATTCTAAAAAATACTAATTTTAAAGAAAAAATGTTTAAATAAAAAAAATTTTAAGAAAACAAAAAAATTGTTTAAATAAAATATTTCTAAAAAAAACAAGACAAAAACAAAAATTCTGCAATTTTTCACTGGTGGTAAATTAAGGTTATAAAAATTGTTTTACATTTTTATAATGAATTCGAATTTTTAGTGATTTTATTGTTTTCATTTTTATCATTAGATTATTAGTTGTGGTTTAGATGGACGAATTCTTGTATGGAAACAAAATTCAAGAACTAATGCGTTGGAATTGAAAAATGGGTAAGTGGTTGCTACAGCTTCGATTTAGAGGAGCTTCATCTTTTAGTACTGATTTACTGTATAAGGTACGTTTATTTCATGTGTTACAGATTCTTGGTGTTGGCTGAAAATCTTCCAAGGTCGTTACGTATAAAAAGCAGCCGGGATGGTGAAATTGGAGGTAGTATAATTCTAATTTTGATTTTAAAATATATGATGTTTCGAATTGATTTCAAAGTTTCAATGCTATGTTTTGGGTAGTGACAAGCATATCTTTCAACGTGGAAGATCCAGAGGTTTTTATAATTGGGACAGAAGGAGGAGGAATTTTCCAGTGCTCGTTAAATGCCACATTGCCAGTAATCAGTAAGTAAACCAAAAAAAAAAAATTATTTAATAGTGGTTGAAATTTTTGGTATATGCTTAGTCAATGAATTCATGCATTGATTTGTGCATTGGTACGATTGAAAATGTTGTGTATGTTTCACTTAAAGAATTGGTGCATTGGTGCTTTTCGTACTGTGCAATTGAGGCGTTGAGTGGAAAAACGGTGTAAATCCACTTACGTTGTTATTCCTTAAAATGCATAAACTGGATCGTTTTAGACCAGTCTATACCATAAAAACATTGGGTTGCATTAAAATTTGCATTTTCGGAACAAGAATATGGAATGCGACCATTATCTTTAATTTTTTTGTGATTTCTTTATTTTTGTCGCTTCACTCGCTTGTTTCCCTTCCAAAACAATTGGAAAAGTGTTACCGAGATTTTTGAAAAAATGGTGTAAATGCATTTATAAATCTGCACGATATTTGGAATAACGGCATAATTGCATTTTTAAATTAGCCTGTAAGTTGACAAATTTTTGCAAAACTTGATCATTTTTTTCTATAAATTACTGTTGTGACAGGAATTAATTTAAAATTTGAAGTTTTAAAATTCAAAATTTTTGGAGTTATGCGGTTATTCCACCCAACGCCTCAATTACGTATTGCAAACAAAATTAATATCCAATTGTTTGTTTTTACAGCCACAACTGAATTCTGCATTCCACTTTATAATCCAGTCACATTATCTTACGAACCACATAAAGGGCGAATTAATAACGTTGAATGTTCATTATTCGCGAGAAACATTTTCATGACTTGCGGATCTGATGGAGAGTTACGGATCTATGCCATGCATCAGGTATATATTATACAATGTTTTAATGTGTTTTTTGTTTTATAATATGTAAGACGAAGGTTATGTCATTTTTCATTAGAGTAACAAGCCTGTTCTGCAACTGCTGGCGAGTGAACAGTTTTGCATTGCCAAATGGTCACCTAGCAGATCGGTGATGCTTTTTGCCATTACCGCATTCGGACAACTCCATGTATTCAATCTGGTAGCCAATAAGGCGTCGAGCATTCTTTCCAGTGAAATAAACGACACCAAAATTCCTGCGTGGCTGGTTGAAATGAACGACAAAGAGTAAGTATTGTTGATATTGCGTTTATTACAATTTCTTCTTTTTCGAAAGGCTTCATGTCATATGCAAATTTTGGTGTGGCAAGTCTCGACAATTTGTGCACGACTGTGATCAAGTTTCCTGGCCAACGAGTTTCCATTGGTTGGGCAAGAAGAAGAAACTCATGTCAGTGGTTCACAAATTGCTCGATTTGCCACACAAAAAAAATATTGCATTTAACAGTGGGCTTTAAAAGCTTTTGGGTCATTTTCAGGTTCCACAATTTTAAACATTTTGAATTGTGATTTCACAGTAATTTACTAGTTTTACCCCAAAATTTGGCCAGACTTTTCAGAAACACCCTGTATAGTGCTGCAATGCTCTAATTCGTTTCGAGTTTGGGTTAAAAGTTTAAGCTCCTAGTGTGGAAACACAAAACTAGGAATGTGTGAATTTGCAAGTGTTCATTATTGCATGTGGGTAATTAATGTTTCCATTTGTTCATAGTCCCAAGATTTTTGCTACAGCTACTCAGGATGGGAAAATTCAAATATGGTCGTTAGCGGAAAGTTTGCTTCTCTCGTCGGCTAATGAAACGAATTTTATGCATGAATTGGGGAAAGTTGATGCAGATTAACTTGATTTAAAAGTTATTTTTTTATTGTACAAATTAGGTAGCTTTATATTAAGAAGTAAAGCTTTATGTGTTTAATAAACAACTTGATTGTTGAAATTCATGCAAGTTTTTATTTTATATGCAGTACAAGAAGTCATTTCATCAGCCTCAGAATTTTTATTTCATCATAGCTAATTTCATAACTACATAAGGTAAATTTTATTGGTAGGCCTACCCCTACTTATTTAAAAATTTAGACAATTAAAATTTTGGTAAACTTTCACTTCAAGCTGGTGGGCGGAGTTTAGGTAAAATATCGTTATTGTTGTTTTCTAACTTAAAATAACCTGGTATTTTATAATACCAGTATTTTCTAATTTATACCCATAGATACTAGGTGAGGTTAGGTAAAAACAACATTAAAATATTCCATTTATCTTAACGATATTTTTCCTAAAATCCACCTTCCAACCTAAAGTAAGAATTTAGACTCAAGCAATTTCCTATACAGAGACTCTGGTATGTAAATACATACAGATAACAGTAATCAAATTGTGTAAGTTTAGAATTTTAGACGGTTTTTAGACATTCTGTTTAAACTTTTGTTCAACATCAGTTAACAAATTTTAACGTAAATTACAAAAAAATTAGATTCCAAGTGAAAAACAAAAATGGTTATAAATTAACATTTATTTATAATTTATTGTAGAAGTGAGTTACTCAAAAATGAATCATTATAAGAACTTTATTTTTATTTTTTATTTAAAATAGTTTTTTTTTTTATGCAATAGTTTCTTTTAAACAGTTTTCTAACAAAAACTTCCAAATTTTAGGAAAACAGTTTTTGTTTAATAAAGTTAACAGTTTGATATCAGTTTTTGTTGAAGGTTGCAATTTTTTTTTGTCATATCTAAAAATGTGTTTTCCTATTATTTTTCTTCCTGTTTTTAACGCACTGTATCTCTACTTATCAGAATTTATTTTACTATTTCTTTTTTCAATTTTATGTTTGTTAATACAGTGGAATCCTGTTATTATGATCACTTTGGGACAGTGTGTAATGATAACAATAACCCGTTGATAACATTAAACAATGGATAAAAAACATTAGTGTTTTGGGACTGATTATGATAACAATAGCCGACTGATAACATTATCAGTGATTATAATAACCGGATTACACTGTACAGTAACAGTACAAATACAAACATTTGTACTGTATTACCAATGATGTGTCCAAAGACGAACAATGAAGTACAAATATAAATTTTATATGGAATTTGCTAATTTTGTTTCTAAATTATTTGCATATTTTATTATTTTATAAAAATTCCACTACGTAAACTTTTTATTTTTGGGATAGGCTATGATTTAAGGCGCGTTTACACGATGTCAGTTTTGGCGATAGTTGCTGTCATGACAGTGACAATCGCCAAAACTATCATCGTGTAAACGCGATGATAGTCTAATGTCAACTTTTAATATTTAATTTTGAATGTTTTCTGCAATTAAAACATATTCCAAAATATTTTGGATATTGTCGTATATAAAGCCTCATTTTCACGAATATAGTTGTCCGCCCAAACTATAATCGTGTAAATTTATAGAAATTTATAAAAAATAAAGTTTATTATTTTTTATGTATAAAATTAATGTTATGTTAGTTTTGTGAAGCCAAGTCTGCCTATTATAAATGAGCCCAGTTACAAGAGTTTTATTTCTTCAAAAAAATATATTTATGATAATTTTTTTTTTTATATCAATGTTGAATCATTATTTTCCTTTAAAAAAGTTCCATGAAGAATATAAAAATAAAAATTAAATGTCTTAAACCGTCACTTTATCCGTTTTTTTATAACGTTGATTATATTTTTCTATCAATTAGGTCATGTATCTAAAAAAAAAAAAAAGTGAAAAATAAATCCCTAAAACCCTTTCCTGCTAAATTCCGATTAAAAATATTCATCAGGCTGTTTCTTCTGGCTGTTGGCTAACTACCCATGAACTTTGACCCGCCGACGCGAGTTTGGAAGGAGGAGGAGAGCAAGAAGAGGGAATGGAATCAGTGATGATGTGTGTGTTTTTTTGAGTATGTGAGCATGACATCATCATCTCCTCGTCACATCGTGTTTTCCCTCTTCTTTGGTGTTGTACATACATTTAGTAGATGAAGCGACATTTTATACGAAACGACACACAATCGAAAAAGAGAAAGCGCGCTATTTTTTTTTCGTTCCTTCCTCTGTTTTTCTTCCACGAGACTTGAGAGACTTCCCTCTCTCTCTTTGTGATGCACGCTTGGCAGCAGTTGCGACGTGTTGTGTAGTAGTAGGAAGAAGTGAAAGAAACTTGCGAAGAAGAGGAGTCAAAAGTTTTCTTCTTTAGGACGACCAATCAAGGTAAATTACAAGGGGAAAAAAATAGGTATTTGGCTGGAAGTCGGCCAACGAGCAATGTGTCTCGAGCGAGCATGACAATGTGGTCCGACACACAAACGAGTTTAGTGGGTTGGCTTGGCTTTGCCAATACTCGTGTACGTTATGTACATTATATACCATATGTAGGCCTATGAGTGTCGTGTACATGTGCTTAATTAATAAGCATTGATAATATGTGGAAGAGATTGCAATTAACTTTTTTCATTGACTTTAAATTACTCGGTAGACTTATTTTATGTTTTGTATGCCCTTTTTTATATATATATACGCGCAGAATGTCCAAAAGACACTGATATACAGTAAATTACTGTACATAATTTTAATTAATATTTTATATATAATGAAATGTACCGTATATATTTATAAATAATTGGTGATATTTATCACCAAATTTTATAACCATTATAAATTTATATATAAAAAATATGAAAAGATATATATATATATTTTTTGTGATTGTGTATGCATACATACACATACATACAGTATAGAATAGAGTATAGTATATAAATATATTAATTTTGATTGCATTAATTTCCTCTACTAAGCTTATTAAAAATGGGTATATATTTTTCAAAATTACATATAATAATTTTTACAAAATATATTTTCAAAAATCAGGGAAAACTCAAGTGATGTATGTTACAAGTGGTGGTTTGGGTATTTATAAAGTGATTTTTATCTTTTTTATATTATTACACATCATTACGATCATGATACAATAGGATAACCTTGGAAAACGTCATTATTCTTCACAGATAGTGTAACGTTTTTGAATTATGTAAGGATACAAAAAAAAGCTATATTTATATATATATATATATATATATGAAATAATGCTGTACAGCTAACTGTAAAATAAGTCTTAACAAAAAAGCTTATGGCGGTAACTACAAGAAAGAATTGATAAGTAAACTGATAACGAAACAAAGGAAACTTAACGAATAGATAGATTTCATTTCTACAGTAAATAGTTAAAAGGAAATTTGATTTTAAAACTAATGATCGTGTTTCGGTGGTGTAGAAAAGTGATATCAAATATGGTGGTGGTGGTTATCAAAATGAAAATGGGATTTGGGAGGGACAAAAATCTTTGTTTTATCTTAAGGGTTTAATAAGCAAAATGATTAAAATAGGTGATTGTAAATATCAGTTTGTGTAAACGGAACAAATAATTGACTTGTTATCTGTTTACTGGTGAATCTATAAATTATTTCCACACGTGCCAAATTGCCTCCAACTATTATTGAGTTTAATGTTAAGTGCATTTACATTAAGAAAGAAATACACTTTAGTATGCATTTTGTGATGGTTGGTTTTGCACCAACATTAAAATTAACTGACAGTTTGTTTTTGTTTTTTAAAATAAGTGATTTAATCAATGATAAAACCGAAATTTTGTTGAACCTCCAAACTTTTAAGACAAGTATTGTACAGTAGGTACTAGGTAGGCCTACTTTTTAATTGAAGCTATTAAATTTAACGTCCAGTTAAGGTTTCACCTAGGAAAAGTAATCTAACCCAATCATCATTAAATTACTTGTGACATTTCAATCTAAAAATCTTCCTTGAAGTTTTGGTACAGTACTTTAGTCCTTGTTAATTTTGACCTTGCATTTTTACTAATTGGCGATTTCAACTGTCAGTATTGTCATCGTGCTGTTTTATTTCGCTGATTTATAATGACTTAAGTACATAATTAACCAAACAGTATTGTTTTCTCTGATTACATCTTGAAATTATGTAGTGCGTTATAAAGGCGTTTTTCGATTTATTCGAGCTTGGCGTTCTGTGGAAATCGGAAATCGCATAAAAAATACTTCAGCGTTCAGTCACCTGTGTACCAGTGCACAAAATTGTACAATAGCAAAGTTTTCTGTATAACGAGAATCGGGAAGATATTCTCGTCTATAGTTATAATAATCAAATCGCATAAATAAATAAATAAATAAATATAAGAAACTCGGGAACTTTTTTGTGCCAATAGAATTATTTTATTACATGTTGAAATTTTGTGTAGTATTGTGTTACACTATGTCATGGTTACTCCTGCAGTTTTTCAAATTATGCAAGGTTTACATTGCGTGGAAATCTGAAAAAAAAATTAAAGTATTCAGACACCGAATCCAGTTCGAATTGCACCATTGCAATCTAGCAATAGCGAACATTTGTCTCGTATAACGAAAATATGGAAGAATTTTTCGTCGAATGTGTTAGCTGAATCACATATGGTTCCATACCGAACTAAGTATATAAAAAACTGGAGGAAACGATGATTTTATGTTTGGTTTGTCTTGTCCATAGGGTTGCATGCTATTTCGATTGGTTCACAGTGTCCTGCAACTCTTTCTAATTAGTCCAGTGATATAATTCTTAAGGCGCGTTTACACGATGATAGTTTTGGCTATAGTACTGTCATGACAGCGACAACTATATTCGTGTAAATGAGGCTTTGCATACAAAAATATTCAAAATACTGT
>JAQIWH010002690.1:0-23233 GCA_034695005.1 Cryptops parisi | reverse complement strand
AAAAATATAATCAGTAAATCACACAATAAAATCACAATAAAAAAGAATCTTGCTTGTTGGCGATAATTTGCATCCTATTCAAGGGTGCTCTTGCTGCATGAGTTTTACGAATGACGAAAGATGAAATAGCCTAGGTGTATGTCTCTGTTTCATCGAAGGCACTTTGAACTGTATATGATTAATAAAGTCAGTGTCGATTTTGCCAGCTATAATGTTTTTAAGAAAATTGATGTCACGTTCGTCACGCATTGATGATAGTGATGGAAGTGTTGAGGAATCAAAGTCAGAAAATCGTCTGCTCATGAACCGTTTGAAAATGGATTGCACAGTCTCCAAGGAGGCAGCTTGTTGTTGAGTGCAACCATTCCAGAGTTCAGAGCAGTACATCAGATTGCTGAGCACCAGAGTTTGATACAGTAACAAAAAAGTACGAGGAGAACTAAAACTGCAGGAGTTTCTGAGAATGGCCCCCAGATTTTTCAAAGCCTTAGTTAGATCTGCAGTAGCGAATCTGCTCGTTGAAAGTGCTCTTGCTGTCAAAGACCACCAACACCAAGGTTTCTCACACACATTTTCTCCTCCAGTGGTGTTCCCAAAATGTTGTAAGGGTGGTGAATAGAGCGAGTTTTATTGGTGACATGCATAATAACAATGTTCTTACTGGTATCACTTATCATTAGATTTCAGCTTCACTTTCAAATCATGCTTTGAATCGATATTCCTTTAATTTCATAAATCACTGAAACCAACTTCCTTTATGCATCCGTAAAAAAAAACCTTTACTTTATGAGAATGAAATTGTAGGAGGATAGGCTCAGTTAATCGGTTTTTATTTTAGAGGCGAAAAGTAATGGTGGCTGGTCATGGTCACCTGCCTGGCTGAAGTGATTTTTTTTTATTATTTTGTTTTATTTATTTTATTTTTGCATCATACGATTTTGACAAATCGAACACTGTAACAAATTGATTCGTCAACACCACTCACCAGCATGGGGACGAATCACGAATGTCTGTGGAGGGCCCTTTGATTTGTTATTAGTGGTAAATGATATTAAAACTATTTTTCGGTCAAAGTTGTTTTTTCAAGATTTTTCCAATAATACGGTACCCCCCCCCACTTAACAACTCATGGTTTCATTTGAAATTCGAAAAAACCCTGGTCCTGGGTGGAATACCAGGTATACGCCAAATCTTTTATACCACCACAAACAGGCAAAATTAAAATTGTTTGAGATTATTCTTCGTATAAATATTAGTTTTGTTTTATAATGCTTAGAGATGCTTGTTGGCCACAGCCTTTTTACGCGGAGTGGCAATTGATTCCAAACTTGGAATGAATTCACAGGGACAGGGAATTGATTTCACTTAACTTTCACGTGATGGTAAACTTAATGCTACTAGGAGATCTTGAATGAATAAGATCTTGTGTTTGCATGACAGTTTACGGTTAATTTTCGATTCTATGGATTGGTTGCTGGAAATAAATAAATAAATAAATGAAAAACCTAAAAACGTTTTTCGTTCGTTTGCATTGTTTTACGACCTGAGTCTTTTGACCACGATTGTGTCGAACAGAATAATAAAAAAAATTGATTTATTATCGATTAGGTCTTTTATTGCAGACCTTTGGATCCAATATTACACAAACATAACAGAAAAACACATCATTAAAAAACAAAGTTGACAAACGTTTATCGAAAGCAGAGCATTGTGATTTAAAATTGCGATTTGCAAGAAAAGGTTTTCGATAACATATGGTTAGCATTAGCAATATGACTTTCGTAGTATTTGGGAAAGTAAAATAATACCAATTATCGTCAACGTTGGTTATTTTTGTATTATATTTTTTTATATCAAATAAAGTGTAGAATGCAACTTGGTTTCATTTGTTTGTTACCGGTACTACTTTTTATCGTCATGAACTTTCGTTTTTAGCTTCAAAGTGTATTATTTCCTTGAGGTGCGTAGTGTAAATGAATAAAATCAACTGTAACCACGATGAACGAGCCCCCCTTCCCGATGACGTTGTTTCTGACCAAGACGAGTGTGTCCCAACCACTTCCCTGTAGTGGTGGATTACACTACAGCGGTGTTGCCAACTACTATACGATACTCTCAAACGACCTATCCACCGCCGCGTGCACTCATTAGAAGCTCGTTCTCCGCGGCGATCGAGTCGTTGAAAGTTCAACACGTCTACGCGGCGTAGTAGAGACTAAAAGAGGAGTAATGTTATAAGGATGTCTGGGTGTGCAATACTATAGAGACGTCTTGAAAACGATTCGTCTCCTTTTGCATCCGTGTAACCGTCGCTCCGTTCATCCGATCGATCGACCGATGAATTTGGTTGGCTCAACTCAACAGTTTTCTCGAGCGATGGTCAGTTGGCCTCCCCTTCTCCTTCTTTCTCCCAGAGGGTGATCAAGGGCGTTCGATTCGGTCAGTTTTCGTCCGTTAATGAGAGTGCGCCACCGACCACCTCCTTCACAATGCTTACTTCGCACAAAAGGCAACGAGGAGGGCCCCCCCCCTTCTATTTTGATTCTTTATTTTCTTCTTCTATCTTCAGCTGCACTCCGACGATGACGTTTCCGTCCGTGCTGGTTCCATTGTGCTCCTCGTATGGCTGCTGGCTGCTGCTGCTGCCCAACGAACCTCGCCGATCAAAAGAAGGCTTCCGGTGCTAAGCGGCCTTTTGTTGCGACCGTTCCACACGTGAAATTGATCGTTCTTTAATAAGTAACGCTCGTTATTCCTCCCTCCCCGCTCTTTTTATTTATTACTATCCTCCCCTCTCTTTCTTCTACCCGCCAACGCTGAAAGAAAACCTTCCGTCAAGGTCGCAGTGCTCTCACGATTCGTCGTTGTAGGGTTCGATTGCAATCCAATACCGTCTTCCATTAGGATCCCGCCTTTTCTGTGAGCTCGCTCGAGCTGCACCGTACGTAGCCTACCTATCCTATCGCCCGCCTTGAAGTCGTCCGATTTTCTTTGACCGGCGATCAGCACAAGGATTTCATTTGAAATTCGCGGTTTAAGAAAATGTGGAAACTGATTGGTTTATTTCACCGTGTGTCAACCCCCTTGAATAAGCAACCGCGATAGACGAGTGCGAGTGCTGTAGGTTATCAAAAGGGTTTGGGGTTCGTTAAGCCCGTTGTTGCGTTGTTTATTTCTTCCTCGCGCTGGTTTAGACAGAAAAAATCCGCTGTGGAGTAACGGCGGACGGCAGCGGCGCAGCAACAGATCGTGGTCGTCCATTGGGCGACGACGACGACTGGGGTGAGCGTGCCATTGGCGGAGCACGTGGGCGTCGGCCTCGCTCAACTCGCTGTTGTTGCCCCGATGCCATTGACGCCAACGGCCGCGGTTGGCCCCTGTCGTTCCGCCTTCTCTTCTTCCTCCTCCTCCTCCTCCTCTCCCACTTGGATCCGAGAAAACGGCAGGCAACGTGAGCAAACAAACAAGTAAAGACGACTACGACAGGGTCGTCGTTCATCCTCTTGTCTTACCGACGTTGGCTCGGAAAAACGAGTCTCCTCACGCTGGCGTTTCTCTTTTCTGTTCTTTTTGCTTCGAAAATCAACGTCGTGTCGTGTTTTTTTAGCCTCGCGTACCTATATATTTTTCCTTTTTCTGCAGTTCGTCGTGCCCTTCCCCTCCATCGACATTCGTTCCCTTTCCCTCCCCTCGCACCAACATCGTTTCCCGAATGCTCCTGCCGAGTGCGGGTCGCGACGTTAAGTCGGAAATCGATAGCGAGCGCTCCAACGAACGCCGGATGGCAATTGCCGCTGCTCCCATCAGGCGCGCATGCGCGGCGATAAGAGATTTCCTTCTTCCTCACCCACCCACCCACCCACCCACTCACTCACTCACTTTTCCACCCAGGCGACAACCCCACGCTTTCCAGTTTGAGCCTCCATCATTTTTTCTTCTTCGTTCGTCTAATCGTAAAAGGTTTCGGCGCCTGCCTCCGGCTGCGACGCGATTCTCGTTTATAATCAACCCACTAACGAAATCCATCACGGCCAACCCAACCCCGACCACGGTGTCATCGACGCTTCCGGCCTTCGTGTCGACCGGAAATTGGCGCCAACGCGCTAAAAAAAAGGACAGCTTTCAACTGGGGAAGGGAAAGGGGGAGTGGGCGGTCGAAGACAACCCGTTCACCGTCGGGTTTCCGCTCCAGCAGGACCCTACTTTCCCCCTGAAAGTTCTCACCTAGATACAGTGGATCGTGGGCTCGCTTCGCTTCCCTACCCCCATCCCCACGCCTCACGACGCACGCACCGTGTCGTTAAATCCGTTCGATCCGATGCGACAAGATGAAAATGATGACGATGATGATCGTGACACTGGTGCTGATGATGAAGGAATAAGAGGCGAACGAGCGAAATGATGAACTGGAACAAAGGCACGAAACGAAGTATGAGCGCCGATGATGACGGTGACGACGAGGCGGATGAGAAAAGTGCGAGAAGTGAAACACATTTATTTCCCTTAATCCGCCTTTTGTGTCTTGAGACAGAACCGAGTGCATCATCGCTGCTCTAGCTCCGTCCATCCGTCCGTTCCGTCTATTTAGTATTGTATTGAATGGTTAATTAGCGAAAAACCTTTCGACGTAACACCTAGTTTGTGCGCATCGATTAGCGACTCGTTGACAAGAACAACGACGAGTGAAATAATTTCTAGCCCCGTATTAAGACACCGTCTCACACCACCGGGTGGATTTGTTCGACCAAATCACATTTAACCCAGCCCACCTCCACTATATAGTAAGTAGCATAGCACCTTCGAGTGTTAAATAAAAATGTAAAAAGTAGCGTGTGATGTTCGATCACATCATCTACTACTATACTCCATTTCACATCAGCTGACACGGAATTAGCTTGAGGCAGTCAAGAGGCGAGCTAGGTGATCACTGTGTGACCACTGATCACACAGCAACTGAAACGTGTGAGAAGTAGCCTACGCTCGTCAACCATTGGCTGATTCATTTAGCTTCCTCATAATTGTGTCAGCTAATTTGGGATATGATAGTGTCCGACACTAACTTTGGTGGTGTCGGTCTTTGCTCTTGGTCATCTCTTTGTTTGGTTCTGTTGTTTTCTGTACCATTGTCTTGTTTTCGTCATTGCCTTTTAGTATTTATTCATTTATTTTAATCGGTCCAAAGAACCAGATATACATACAACATCGAAAACAAAACACAAGGAACACAAGTAATCAAAGTTTAAAAAAAACTTTACGATACTGAAAAGAATAGACTCAACGTTTTTGTTCGGTTTTGGGGATGTATGTATGAGTGAGATGAGTGGACATCTTCCGACTTCCATCTTTATTTTATTGTCTTCAAAAAGTTACACAAGTGACACCCAAATGGATCTTAATAGGACATGTTTGAACAGTTGTTTTTTCAAGTGCTGACAAATTATCGGATGAACAGAGAATTGGCAGTTTACGAATGTATGTTAATGGGTAAATTATTCCAAATAGGAATACAATTATATGGAAACGTAAAATAAAAGTGATCTGGAAATTTGGTGGTTGGATTGATCTTAAAGCTCTGTGTATCTTTCATTTAAATCACATTTTTTGTTTTGTACATAACATTTTGTGATCCCTTCGGCTCGTTTTATTGAAATCATAATCACTTTCGAACAAGTTAAAAGATTGTTAAGAATCGAGTTCGATCGCCGTCATTAAAAACGAGTCGCTATCGAGCAAGTTAACTAAAGCTTAGTGCACCATTAGAATTTTCCGTCCGGAAAATGGCACGCGCAAGATTTTTCGAAAATCCAGACCAAAAATTCCATTCGAAAAATTCTAATTGTGCACCAAGCTTTAGAAGAAACTAGCTGAAATGGCAATCCCGTCACACAGAAAAAAAGAACTACAACTGTCATTTTTTAGAAGCAATGACGTTTTGTCATTGGCAAAGTGACACCCTTTCGCGTCTCTTTTTCCTTCTGTTTCATTATTGATCAAGCATCCTCGAGAAACAGTACGTTGGCTACGCATACAAAAACAAATTAGAAATACTGTAAGCATAAACGAATGCTTTTAATGGGTCCTCAACGAGCGAGTAGAACGATAATTCGTCAATTTTTTAAATTTATTGCATTCCAATGGAATAATAGAACAAAGACAAACACTAAAGTAACCAGAAATGATACACGAAAAACGAAAAAATGTGAAAATGTACAATGTCAACAATGCATCCAAGGGCAAGAAGTAATAGAGGATATTTTATTTTGTTTTTATTCCGTCTTTATTTAAAGCCTTGTTTTGCTATCCTTGCAAACAGTAAAAAATAATAATAATAATAATAATAAAACGTACAGTATGTACAATGTGTACATTGTGTATGAGAAATTCTGCCACAGTATAAACAACCTATATCTTTATTGAGTGATGAATCATTATTATAACTATTGACAAATGCCAACCACGACGAAAGCTCGACTCGATAGAGCAATTTGTTTGCTCGAGAACACCGGAAGGACTAACTAACTTTTCGTGAGTTAACCAAACCGCCCCTCGTGGTGTTGGCCCGTCCGTCCGTCCGTCCGGAGACAAACTCCGACCCAACAGAACAGGGGCGGGCTCGGTCGGTCACCAAGGGCTGAGTGCTGGGCTGGAGGACAGGGACGCTGCTGCTGCTGCTGCTGCCTCGTTCGTTGAGCTTTTTTTCTTCTTCTTCTTCTTTTCACGCGCGAGATGGTCGAGGAGAAAGCGAGGATGTTTGTAAAAATAGAGTCTGGTAACAAGTCAAGGGGAAGGTTTATTTCGGAGGAATCCGTTCTTCCACTCTTCTCGTTCTCTCCGCGTACAATCAACAGATGCTGTAGAAGAGGGAAGAAGACGACGACGACGACGACGAACCAACGACAGAAAAGAGGGAGAGGAAAAAAAAGAGACCCAGAGGGAAGAAAGGGGCGCTCATTCTGCCGCTGCTGCAGTTTCGAAGCTCAACACTGTCCCCACCACCCCCTCCGCGTAATCCTCTCAGCGAGGAGCGCTACGGGGATTACCAGGGGGGGTCGGGCGGTCGGTCGGTGAGGGTGGGGGAGGGAGAGGGAACACACCGAGGTTTAAGGGGGGGAGGATTCGTTCCTTCGCTCGTTCGTTTCTTCCATTGGCAACGTTGCTGTTGCCTCCCCCCTCCCGCCTCCCCCTCACTCGGGTCTCTCTCTGCCTCGCTCGCTCGCTCGCTCGTTGCTAGGGTTGCTGCTGCTGCTGCTGCTGCTGCCGCCTCCTCCTCCAACTCGTCGTCTTCGTCGTCCTCCTACTCCTCCGCGTCGGATTAGGTTAGGTCATGTTGGATGTCGAACGTGGCTGCTTTGTGCGCTTTTGCACCCGGTCCGGGCAGAGAAAGACTTCTCGTTTCCCCCCTTCCCTCCCCCCACCCTGCTTTTAGGGAGGGAACGTCGCGTTCGAAGGAGAATTTGGCTCGAGGAGGGAAAAAAGAAAGAAAGAAAAAAAAGGTCGTGTTGAACCGAGGATTTGAAAAAATGCTATTTATTTTCGAGCGAGCCCAGCGATTCACCGACGAATGAAAGACGAACGAACGAAATAAATGAAAAAAATGTGCAAACTTGTCGGCAGAAGAAGCGGAACGAACAACTTTATTTGGCGCTTTATCTGTCTGTGTGTTGCATGGCCACATAGTAGCCTACTGACAGTAGTGTGTGTGTATTATATAGTTTATTTAGATGTGTGTATATGCCTATTGCGTATATTGCAGATACTCCATTTTACTAATTCCCAATTTTGACTCCATTGATTGTTATAATGTTTTGTTAAGTATGTTATATGAACTGTCCTTTTGATGTAGGTTGTATATAATTGAATTGAACTAAGTTGTGTAGTGTTTTGTATTCCATTGCATGTGGTTGCAATGTTTTGGTCTTCAGACCGGAAAATAAAATGATAATGTAAATAAAACAAAAATTAAAAATTCAAACTTCAAAGTATACTATTATTCCTATGTAGCTACTATTCCTATGTCAGTGCACTGTTTTTCTGCATCCATTTTAAGAAACTTGTCTCCAAACATGTGTCATATGTTTTATTGAACCAATTTGATGTGAATGTCGCGATGTAGTCAATTTCTATAAAAACACTGATCCAATAAATCATGACACGCCAAGATGATGATATCTTTTCCAAGTCCGCAACAGTTTACCATTCCAACAATTCCAATCAATTCGCATACCAGTAATTCCGGTAACTCGTCAATTATTTGAACACAAAAAATGTCAATCCTCACGGTTGTCGACACCCTCGTTGAACTCAAGTACCTACATTTAAAACTTTACGACATTCTGTTACTTTTGGTTTTTCTTGTTGTTTTACAACAAGCATTTCGTCTTTTGCTACAGCCTTTTAACCTGGCGTGGAGCTGTGTTTTACTGCACTGCACTGCACTGCAAACACGTGGGAAAGTGTGTTGATATTACTATTTACACTCACAACAATAAAACACTGCACACAGTAAAACACGTCATGTTTTTACTCAGTTAAACACTAAACTACGTGTAGTAAAACTATCCTACTTTATAGAATGCTTATGTGAATCCGTCCGCGCCGAATGTTTCCAAGACACAAGTTGGTTTTAATAGACTTGACGTGCAATTCACCATTAAAATTTGGTCCACAAATTGAAAAACTTAATTAAAAAAAAAGCTACATAAAAATATTTTCATTACAATACGATTAAAAAATATGTTGTTGTATACCAATGAAAAGTGATCAAGTCCTCCAAACTCATCTCATTCCTCAACTATGACTTACACAATTTATTTTATGCGCGGATGAATACTTGTGCCTTTCGGATCGGATCAGATCAGAAGCTTGTCAGTAGCCTTTTTGTACGGTCCAACAGATCCAATATGATAAAATACAACAACAAACTGCAATTAATCAATATCATTCATTAGCATGTTTAAACATAATTTTGTCGACTGCAACATATCGTTTTTTAAAATCCCACCATCAAACAAGTTATTTGGTTTAATAAACTTCGGGAAATACCACGTTTAATGTAAATCACTCTTTATTTTCATACAAAGACTTTTAATAGAGAACTGTTTCGTTATATTTTGTACAAAGACTAATATGTTGATTGATGTTTTAAGTTTCTATTTGTTCGATCTATCTAGGATCGTATAATGATAAAATTAAAATAAATAAATATACAATAGTTTAGTAACATAACTCACAGTAGAGCTTTCAATAGTTATAAATTTAATGTCACTCTTGATACAAAACCGCTATCCCAACAATACCTTTCTGCTGTGGAACCTATTATGTAGAGTTAGGAAATTACACTTGTTGGCTTTTAATAGTAATAATGATAATTATACTGTTATAGATAAATCGATAAAATCCATAATTTCAATTCCCTTTGCTAGCCACTTCTAATGGTTTTAACGTTTGTCTAGTTCTTTGTGATAATTGAGCTATTTATAACCAAATTAATAGGGTTGTGATCCCTTCGGACCGTTGAAATTTAAAAATAAAAATAAAATAAAATAAAATTCAAACTATCCATGTCAGTTGATTTTCTCATTCGAATTGGGACAAAATTTCATTTTTCAAAGTAAGAAAGGGGGGGGATACCGTTTTATTATTTCTTTAAAATGTATCGATCCAAAGGGACCACAAACGTGAAATACACAAGGCAACACAACGATATTAATTTGCTTATAGAAAATTAATCAGGACAAAAGTAAAACGTTTTGATAATTGAAGGCTTGCCCAAAATAACGTTGCATGTAGCAATTCATAGTTTTGATTCAAGTAGATGGCAAAACGAGTATTCAGCATACATCGATTGTCATGTCATATCATATATTAGACGACCAAGTGATTGATTGATATAGGTATGTTTTAGGTAGGTAGGAGGTATGAGTCTATTGGCGGCACTAGCTTGGCCCATATAGGAAGCACGGTTTTCCATAATAATCTCAATATTGAGTTTCTGCAACATACAACGTTACGAAAGCTTTCGAAAGGTTAAAAAATTAACCACACAGTAATAATTGTAAAATAAAGCAACCAAAAAAAAGTTTATCGATGCGCACAGAAATAGCTTCACTTATTAACTTAAACGAAGTTGATCGATGTAGGCTACAGTACATTTATCATGAATCATGATAAAACATATCTCATAACTTATCAAATACTTGAAATAAAAACAATGTAACGTATGGTTTTCCCTGGAAATTAATCTTGGAATTGCCTTCAGTTGGTAAAATAAAATCAACTTTTAGCAGTAAATAAGCGTCATTGTTTGTAATGCGTCACCCCACAGTAATTTTTATTGTAAATAAAGCAGGCTACTTATAAGCATCATCTTTAGATGGTCTAAATATATCTCAAAAAATAAAATACCTACGCAGCTTAACAATACAGTTAATAGACGTTGAAGAATATCCACTTCACCCTTTATATATTGTCGATAACTCCTCACATCACTATCTTTTGTTTCATCTCTTTCGGTATCCGGTATCCTTCCAATAAGTGGAATCTCCTCCCAGCTACAATCCACAAAAACCAATTTCAATTGTCCTCATGACAGAAATAAATGTTTTAAGGAGCGCTTGCACTTTTAAAAATATTGCGTCAATTCATTTTATATCATATCATTGAACCAACTTATTTTACGTTTTGTTTTTCATCATCGTTCCACTTTTGTGTAATATTTATCCCCAGTTGGGTGTAACATTAATTAAATAAATAAATTAAATATCATGTAAGGAAGTTGGCTTGTTACAGAAAGAAGACAGACAGACAGACAGACAGACTACGACATACAAATTTCAATTAGACTCCATGATTTGAGGACTCCAACTTGTGATTTCTACCCATTTACTAAATAGATTTTCATATACAGCAGAATCCGGTTATTGTGATCACTTTGGAACAAGTGTTTTTTGATAACAATAACTAGCTGATAACATTAAAGACCAATGATTATGATAATGGCCGATTAATAACATTATCCGTGATTATAATAACCGGATTCCACTGTAACTCCTGTTCACTCCAGAACAATTTGTCTCTTGTGTTGGAAAACTAGCCATTAACGTTGACCCTAACTAATTTAAAATGTATCGCTCCTTTGAACTTTGATCGAGAGCTAGTTAAACATGTCATTTGGTTTTTACTTTTATTACTTATTAGTGTGTTGCTTCGTAACATCAGTCTACAAGTCGTGTACACTTTGACTTGGTCTCATTAATAATTGTTGGTTTCGAAGACTTTCACCCCCACGTTGGTTCCTATTAAAGCTCTTCTTCATCATCAAGTTGATTGTTGTAATTTAAATGTACACACTCGTATCGTTTTGTTGAAGACTCCCTTAGATCACTGGGGTTTTCACCACAATGATCCCTGAATGTATGTACACAAAACGTGTTCCTGACAGACAGACAGATAAATAGATACAATCACAGATCTGGGTAAATGTACGAAGGCGGTCAAGTCAAACCGCAACTTTCTTTTATCCCATAGGGACAAAAAGGAATACATAAGCAAGCATACCTATCTAAGATAGGAAATGACATCCTTGAATAATGTAAATGCGCAACGATTTTTTAAAATGACTACAACGTGTTATACATACAGGTGTCTTGTTGTAAGTCGAAAGGGCAAATTGTTCCACACAGGGAACATTATGTATGGAAAACGTTTAAGTGATCTGATAATCTAAAATATGGGCAGTAGAGAATTTATAACGGTGTAATTCTCGCACTGTCAATTGACTATTAAAATACAGAGTCATAGTATGGAGTGGAGGGGATGATTAGAGTTACGTGAACCGTTGCTAATCTCTAGTTAGAAACGGTAGTAATATATCATTTGATTGATTAACAGTAAAGAGATTGCGGGTACGATAAAGGGGTGAATGCGATTAAAGATCTTAACTTTACTCAACTAATAACGATCCACCAACTTAAAGAAATACATACAACGGTTTATAACAAATGCAAAACACCCTCTTCATCACCATAATGATCAATACGATACCAACGCCAAGACAATTTCATTTCAATATCTACCAGCAACACGTAGTGAAGCACGTATTTGGCTTGGTAAACATGCATCAGTGGGCCCTCATGTGCAAAATACGCTATTGAAACGTTTTGATAAAAATCTATATTGTCATGTGTTAATGGTGTAAGTTACGCTCTGTAATTCTCAATATTGGTCATCAGACCGCAATAAAATTCAAATGAAATTCGGCATAATGTATTGGTTATTTGTTGAGAATAATTTGTGACATCAAAATATTTTCTATACAAGTATAGAAATGTTCTTGTTGAATGGCTATTTTTCGAAAAGAAAAATAGTTTTGATACAGAGGACGCAAACTATAATTGCCTAACATTGCCTTTGATCCAGTTGGCATCGTGTCAATAAGTAAATAATGATCACAGTAGTAGGCTAATAAGAACCATACATAGTATTTACTGATAATCCTACTAATACCGATAATCTTTGTTTTAAATTTTTTGACAAGTCTTTGTATAATTATTTTTTTATTTCTATAAGCTAAAGCTGTAGTTCATCACAAATGGTCACTTGACTGCAATAAAACAAACAAATAAATAAATAAATAGATAATCACAACCATGACGATAGTGATAATAAATTGATTCTTTGTCGACATGCCTGCCTTACGTAATGACTAGATTCACGAAAACGCGCCTCCTACGCTCGACGAATCACCACAACCATTCCGAAAAACCGTTCGTTCTGAAGAACCACGTCCACGTCGTACCCGTACGTGTTATTCCACTTCCGACGTTGGCCCTACCACCTACCTACCTACCTACCCTACTCATTTCCGTAGCGCTTTCGATATCTTGGACAGCGGTCGGTCAACAACCTTCGCGAATCACGTGGCTTCGATCGGCCTTACGACAGAGCCAACCTCCATTCTCGAGAGACAAGAGTTGTACTGTCATCGCTAATGCGTTGCAAAGCGAAAGACTTACAAAAAAGTTGACAAAAAAGTTCAACATTGAAAGGTCTCAACTCGGATTGTTATTTTTTTTTTAAATTTTTGGATTAAAAAAACAACTAACGTCCAATATGTACATTCAATGCACAATCAATTATAGCAATAAAAGATGTTTATGCAGTTCTTTATGAAAGGTACAAAGAGTTGTTTTTTTTTCCAACAGGAGATGTTGGGGATGCCAATTTCTTTAAACGATTGCTCATCTTGTGTCTTAAAACTAAAGCCACTGGTATGAGGGCGCCACATGCCCCATTTATTTTATTTGCGTGCGGTGAAAAAAAGCCAGACAATCTGGATACACAAGAAATGAGTGCAAAATAAAATAACTGAAGGTTACATGTAGTCGGAATGTATTTATTTTATGATTAACGATCAAATTCCTTGCTCATCTTGTATGATGTGCTAAAAGTGATATTAACCCTTTATTGTAAATAGGACTCACTTTGTTTTTAAACCTAACATTGTATTTTTCATTCAGTTAGGTATAATAATCGTATAATAATGAGTGGTTGTTGTTTTGAGAACCTATACTTGTACATACCCAGTTTAAGAAACACCATGGCAGTCAGTAGTTGTAGGTTTAAGACACAAGTAGCCACATTACCGGCCACCACGTGACGGTGGTGCTAGCCACAGCCTTGGAGCTGATGATCGCAATCGCGATGGTTTCTTGTCGATCAACAGGATTAAGCGACGGCGGGCGCCAATTTGCAAAGAGTCGAAAACAAAAGATACTTACCCCGCACACGCTGGCTGATAAACACAGGCGAATGTTGAATGAAGAAGACGATGTCGTCGTCCTCATCCATCCAACACATTAACGGAAGTTAATCGACCGACGCGACGCGACTCTCCAGCAGATAATTTGACTTTTCCGCCACCGAAAGTGACGAGTTGAGTACGTGGGAGGAGGAACCCGCCCGGTCGATGACGCCCTCTGTGACCAAATTGAAAAACATCCTTCACGCGCAATGTGCAAAGCGCTGGCTCATCCGAATCGTCCCCATTCTGATGAATGAACGCGAGCCGTCATCGTCACTAATAACTTGAAGTATTCGTTGCGACTTAAGAGTTAAAAGAATCTAGCGTTTATTAAAAAAAAAGAGACCTACTTTTTTATGAAACCGGAATTCTCTGTACACACACTTTCGATCACATTTTACACCTTTAAAAAAAAAAGTAAAAGAACACATTTTACATCACTTAAATAGACTCCATTTCAAAACTATGTTCGAGGCAGTATGATACATTAAATAAAAGTGGAACGCGGATCCAATGTACAATATGAACACAAAATACAATAACGGTTTGGTACTGGGTGGTGAGGTCGGTTCGAAATCATGGTAAGAACGAAGGTGACGCCGCCGCAACGTTGTCATTCCTCCGGAAAGGACATCAAGAAACGAGATCATCAATTCAAAAGTAAATCAAAAACAAACAAACACGCAATTATAATTATAATGATCGTAGCAGTAATAAGAATCATAGCAATTAATAAGAATCGTACTGATAATAATAATAATAAATAAATTAAGAAGAAGAAGAACGAGAGGCCATCGAATCGACCCATCCATCCACCACGGACGAACAACTTAAGGGGCTAGGTTAAGCGTTCGTTCGTTCGTTTTCGACGACAACACTCTTAAAGCTTAGTGAATTGAAAAAGTCATTGGTTTTGTTTCGTTGGCTAGCTGCTTCAAAGTCAGCGAGCGCCCTTGTCGAATAAAACATTTCCTCCTTGGAACTGTTGCTTGCGTTGAGTTCGTTTAGTCGGATTTCTTAGCTGTTGTTAAATGAGGTTGATAGTTTTTTTTTGGTTTGTTGTTTCGTGTGGAATGTTGTTGTTGTTTTCTTTCATTTTTTGGTATTTTTCGCAGAACCATTAAAGCTGCAGCATCCGAGTCCATGAGGCACTTGTTATCAAAGCACTGCCAAAGGGACCGGTCCTACTACGACCCTCCTGCTGGATTAGCGATTGACCGAGGAGACGACGACAACGACGGTGACTCGCTCCGTCGCTGCTACCGCGTCGTCGAGGAGGAGGACAAGACGACGGTTTTCGTTTGCCGGCTCGTATTATTAACGACCCGCAACCCCGAGGGCGGCGAGGCGACGACCAGCTTCCCTCGGCCGCCCTCGGCAAGTGGCAGGCCGCTTACCGTCGACTGGTCGTCCGCCGCCGTCGTCGTCGTGTTGGTCGGCTTCCTTTCGTCGTCGGTCGGATCGTCGCCGGTGCGCTAGAGCATCTGGAACTTCCAGTGTTTGTCCCCGTTGAAGTCGTTGACGCCGTCGACGGCCGTCGAGCGAGGTGTCAGCGCCTGCGCCGACCCCAGTCCCGAGGGAACCGGACTGAGCGCGTTGAGCGTGGGTGGCCCCAGCGACGCCATCGTCGGCGGCGGAGGCGGCGGCGGGGCGAAGTAGTCCACGTTGCCGTAGTAAGCGTTGTACGGCGAGTAGCCGTTGGTCGGCGGCGGTGGCGGTTGCGGACTGGCCATCGCGTAGCCCGACCGTTCGAGTCCGTTGGACATGAACTCGCTGACGGGTGGCCACAACGTGCCGAAGTTAGAGCTGGCAGGCGACACGCACCCCATGCCTCCCGACGACGACGACGACGAGAGGGGGTTCAGCGGAGACGGGCGGAAAGGCGAGTCGCGGCTGGGCGGCGGCGTGGCCAGCGGGGGCGGCAGCGAAGAGGCGGGAGGAGGCGGCGCGGGCGGCGGCGGCGTTTTGCCCTTCTTCGGTCGACTGCCGCCCGACTTGGAGCCGTGGGAGTCGCCCCCCGAGCTTTGCTGCTTCTGCTGCTGGCGGCATTTGGCCCGCCGGTTTTTGAACCACACCTGCGGAGAAAGAGACAGAGTGAGCGACAGAGGGGAGACACAACCCGACGCAAGGTCGTCGCAGTTGTTTCAACTACCTGAACCCTGGACTCGGGCAGGTTGATCTTGAGGGCCACCTCTTCCCGCATGTAGATGTCCGGGTACCTCGTCTTGCTGAACAACGCCTCCAACACGTCCAGCTGAGCCCGCGTAAACGTCGTCCGCTCGCGGCGCTGCTTACGGGGGTTAGCTGCGAAATACAACAACGAGGTTAGGATTGACAGAAAACTGAGCCGACGCCTCAGACGAGAGCCCGTGTCGTGAACCGATCGGTGGTGCCCCGGAGGGCATTTTTTAAATTTTATTATAAACGTTCACACGGAACAAGTACAAACATAAAGCAAACTAAACACACTAAAAATTGTGTCTTGAGACACCTACAGCGTTAAATGAAGTTGACTTTGACTTTTATGACTCTCCTCCTGCAAAAGCAGGACACAACGTGAAACACAACACTATAAATTCTGTTTGCAACTCGCTACAATTTAGAGGGCTAATTGAGATGGGTAATGTACCATTAAGAAAGGAGGAGATACTTGACACGAAAAACAAAGAAAATGAAACTACAAGGTAAAGTCTCACTCGGACTTTACCGATGGTGTTCGAAATGTCTACCACCTTGATTTAACCACGGGAGGACCAGATTCCCCTGATTTGACACCAGGACCAGCAGACTTTGTTTTTATAAGAGACGTCGTCGTTCACCTGTCAGTCGCTGAGTTGAGTAGTGATTATCGCAACTGGCGTCAGAAGAAGAATGCGAGCGAAGCTGTTTTAAACAATTTAAACAAGTCCGAGTTCGAAACTCGCGTCTATCCACAATGAGATCATTTCGTCAGCAATATCAATGTGAATTAAAGGTTGTAGTAATAAATATTAATGCACCTATTTTATGTTGTATTTATACTTATTTTGAAATAACACAATCCAACCGCCAGCGAACACCACAAACAAAGGTAACAAAAAAAAGTTAATAATATCAGTTAGCTATATGTTCATTTTGTCGCACTTGGTTGTACGTTATTTAGTTTTAATTCATAGCTAGGATGTCAATTCCTATGAATTGTTTGATGTATAAATAAAATGGAATTGGAATTCTTTAGCTATGAAACTGCAACGTCATGTATGATGTGTTCGAACAATGAAGTCTTTTGAACAGCACACGTTCTATTGCGATACTTGTTGTTTAAATTCATGAAACTCCCCAATAGAAAAAGATGATTTATATGTATTGACAATTTACTCATCATTTTGTCCCTATGGAATGCGAAATTTTAAATGAAATAATTCCTTCAACTTTCTGTGACGAGAGCTTACGAGGATGGGTGGGTGGGTGGCGTTTGTCACCCCTAAACTCTTTTAGTCCAATGGACCGTACAAAATATAAAAAAAAAATCTATTTTTTGCTCCTAAGCACCGTTGTTGTGAGTCGAACGCGAAACCCGAGTAATTCGTGGCCCTCCTGTTCCCGTAGGACGGGATGTCGCCTTAGCCAAAGGAGTCCCTTCCCCTCGTTTCGTTCGTCGTCGTCGGTGGGAAAATCGGTCGCGTTAGCACTCTCAGCTCCCCACTCGCAACACGCCGTACTAATGAAAATAAAGGCTCATTTCGGCGTGTTAGCCTATCCATTACGAACGAGAGAAAGAGCCGACGGGGGAGCGACAATAGCCATTTGCATCCCTCCCTCCGAGGGTGGGTGCGGGGGTGGAGGATGAGGTGAGGAGGGGGTGCGTGTTGACGAGAAGGGCGGAGGAGCGCTAATGCGAAGCGGGGGAAAACGTGGCCGCAACGAGAGCCCATGAATAACAACATCATCGATTCGAGGCCCGAGGCGTGGGAGGCCGACACGTGCCGATGGCGCGTGCGTCAGCCGTGATGTCTTTATCGGGTGCCTAACAGCAGCAGCAGCAGCAGCGACGAGGACGATCATCCGCCCCCGACCTCCTTCCTCACCTCATCCCCGCCCGCGTTTCTCGACGAGGCAAAGTCAAATGGTCGTGATACGGAATAGTCCTCCACGGAAACGTTCAGTTGGTTTATACAGTTCGTACCTGGGTAGCCTACGTTGGCGTGCATCATGTCCATGCCCATGCCCGAACCCGGCAGTCCCAAGCCGTTGATGGAAGGGTAGTTGGGAGCCTTGAGGTACGCCATGTCCGCGATGCAAAACGGCGCCACCGTGACGGACTGAGGCCCCTGCGAGAAAAACAAACAAATCAACACAAACGAAACGAAACAACTTGGAATGCGTGAGTGACACCACTGCCTCCGCCGTCAGCCCAAAAGTGTTGGTCGAGTAGGACCGACGACGTAGGCACGCGCGTGGATGGTGGGTGCCGCGTGGGCGTACAGGTGTCCATTCACGACCACCTAGCTAGAACTTTCCATTACTATCCTCAAACTGCTACTATTACAAAATGTTATATAACCAAAAGCAGTTGATAAAAAACATGGAAGGACCTTTGGAATTCAAATTAAAACAGTGAAGAACAAATAATTTTACAAATAGGTCCATACTTCATGTAGTGTGTCGAGTCGATGACAACGTTGAACGAACATAGGAAAAAAAATGCACAAGCCATGTTAGTGCATTTAGAGCATTTACAGTGTGGCAGTTCGCCATACAATACAAACCTGCATAATCCCAAACACCATGTTTTTAACCTGTATTTTTAACCTATCTTTATTTTCGTTGTTTTGTTTTTTCTATTTTTGATTCTTAATACTCTCCTCCGATTCCTGCAATATATGTTACCGACTTGTTTGTATCACTTTTGGTTGATCCCTCTAGGATTGTAAAAATAAATAAGTTTATTTCCCCACACCCAACTGTTTCTCACCTTTATAATTCTAACTGTCAAACTCAATTTGGTTACGTATTATTATTATTATTTACTTTTTTACGATCCAAAGAATAAATATCACGTACAAACATTAACAATGCAGAACATGAAAAAACAAATGATTGTTTTTGTTTTTTTTATGTGTTTCGTGTTTGTAATCATCGAACCTTCATGGTTTGCTTTCTGTTAAAATAAAGTAAAATAAGAAAAATGTTTCTTAAATAAATTAAAATTAGTTGTAACAGTAACAGATACATTTGTTATATCGATACAGATACATTTGTATACCGATTTTATTCGAATAATAACGGTGATTGTTATTGCAAATGTAGGTTTTTTGCTGCGGTTATTATTCGAATAAAACAAATAGGTGACATTGATCTAAGCGTGGCTTGTCGAAATGTTTGTAAACTGTTGATCATTTTACATGTATCTTTTCCCAATTTTACAGTGCTGACCCCAAACCTGGCGTGCAACAAGTGCTATTTATTGTTTATCTCCTCGAGATGAAAAAGATTCAGTAAATGAATTAGCTATTAGAGTAAACAAATAGGATGCCACGGTGGATCAAAACGGAGAGATCGGATAAAACGGGGAGGTGGTCCCCCCCCCCGCCCTTTCTCTATTTAGCTGTATATCACGGTAGTAAATTTGAATTTGTGCAAATTTTGTTTGGTGCCATTTTTAACAGCAAATAATTGTAAAACGAGTCAGTCGAACAAAACGACCTCTTAGAACGCGGCGTGAGAAAATGCCAATCAGAAAAGAATGTCAAATCTAGCCGAGGAAACAGCATCTCGTTGGACAGTAAAACACCATTGGTCCTATTCACGAACACTGCACCATATACCCCCCCCCCCCTCTTCATTCCCTTCGCTCGCTCGATCTCGTAGTCGTCGGGTTGTTGTTGTCGTTGCCCTGGCGGCACCTGATAATCGACAACGACGACCCAACGAGGCCGATAAGCGAGCGTCGACGAATTACCTCGGCTGGGGGGTCGGTCAGCGCGAAATTGGCGCGACGCGCTTTCAATCGTATCGGAATTGCGCATGCGCCCGCCGCCGTTTGTTGGCCACTTTCGCTCCATCGCACGCGACCATCGGGTTCTGTCCCCCTCCCCATCTCACCTCTGTCTATACAACGGAAAAAGCAACAACACTCCCACGCACCAGCAGCATCAACGACGATGATGATCAGCCCACCCCCTTTACGTCGCGCTTTCCTCTCGTTACGACCCCCTCCATTAGCAACGAACAAAAGGAACGACTGCAGAAAACGCAATTCGTGCTATAGGCCTAGTGTCGAGTAGAAAAAACAACATGATCAGTGAATTATGTCGTTGTATCACAACTTGTATTATTTTTTCCCATCGAAAAGCAAAAAGTTGTTAGAAATTTGGCTAGTAGGCCCATTTCCATTTTACATAACATAAGGTCGTCGAGCTTGAGGGAGGATACATTTTGTGCAAAACCTCACAAAATCGAAAATAAGCTATACAAGTACCGTATATATTCACACATTGAAAAATACAGGGTTGGGAGGATCTACCATGACGTCTCACGTGGTGCACCTATTATTATTATTATTATTATTAGTAGTAGTAGTAGTAGTAGTAGTAGTAGTAGTATCATCATTATCATACTTGTACTTGTCCCGTGTTCTTATTTTATTATTTTATTTTTTCAGTAAACGTAATAATAATAAATTTAGTGAATGTGATGACTTAATGAACATATAGACATGCTGTAGGATGGATTTAAATAATGACGGCAACAAACAAGATGATGCTCAAGTGTGCAAGACATGATTACGCCATATTTTTTTTTAAAAGTGTAAGCAATCTTTAGTGCAACTTGAGTGGTGGTGACAAATGAAATTATGTTTGCGGACACTTAATGGTATGGAATTCCAAAGGTTGATAGAATTAGCGGGGAAACGGTTCATGGTATGGAAGGAGGAAGATTGATACGTATTATAATGATGAGTGTGTGATATTGTCTACTAAGTATTGTTTAAGATAATGATAACGTTGCGAAGACCACGAGCAATCTCTAGGAGACGGTGGAATTTGATGAGTTGATCGACAGATCGGAGTTTACGGAGGAAGTGATTGATTGATTGATTGATATGGTGTTAAATTAAACAATATGCGGACAATTCGATTGTATGCAATTTCAAGACGTGATAATCTATACTTAGGGGTATCTGCCCATAGGCAGAAGCCGTAGGTAATGAAGGAGTTGATTTTCATGGTAAGGAAATATGGTATGAGAAGGCGAGTTTTTGGTTAACCCAAATTCCTAATATTTTTAAGGGAGAACTTTCATTTGGAAAAGTGGTAGGTCCCTTGTTGAATATCTTGTTAATAAATAAAATAAAATAAATAAATACGTAATTATTGTCGTGGCGGAAAGAGACTGGCGCATCAACTCGGTCTTTCGGGCACACTCGCATCATAGCAAAATTCTTCTTCAACGAGCATTTGAATATGGATTTATCTACTAACAAAATCAAGAAATTTATTTTTCACAATCCTTAACGAACTAGGCTCTATGCTTCAATATCAGGTTTTCTACGAACCAGGAAAATCATGACCCTTTCTTCCCAGCTCATCCTATTTCAGACAATCGGCAAAGCCATAATTCGCCTCTCATACATTACTGTACCTCACTCGTTCCACAAAACTTGATAGATTCATTTCGCGTACCACTTGTTTTCCCTTTAAAGCTTGGTGGAATGACTCTTCCTATAAGAGAGTTACCTGTCAAAGACCAAAAATGTAGAAAAATCTGTTTTCACTTTAAAAATAAATTACAGACACACATCTTAAACGCAGACAGGTACGGTACTAATTCTGCCTGCCTACAGTTTATATAATCTTGTTGCTGATTTGTACCAATGAGAAATTTGCTTTATAGTTATGTACTAATCTATTTTGTAGTTGTATCTTTTTCATGGCAAACACGGGAGTTTCACCACAGGAACGTGGAGGATGCAAACAACGAATTAATAAAAACGTCAGTGCACATTGAAATTGCAAACGGTGGAGAACTGCTCACTATACAGGGTGGTTCATTTATCGTGCACACTCAGATATCGTGAAAAACGTGAGAAACAAATGTGTCGCATAAACATTGTTTGTGTATGAGGGGCCTTTCCAATGTTGCTATTTTTATTGACCTTGAAATTAATTTTCACGGAAATCGCATTGTTACATCGAAAACTATTAGTCGTAGCTATCAATGCATATTTAGAAAGTTGTAGCCAATGGTCAATTTTGTCAGAATCCAGTCTCGTTTCATTCATTCATTTCCAACAATTCAATAGAAATAAAAATTGAAACAATAGACCCCCTCTAGAAGTTTGGAGGAGATTACCTGTGTAGTGAGTGCAGAGTTGCTATCCAGCAGTCCACATCACCTAACGTAACACACCACATTAAAACATTGTTGAGGCAAGTGGGTGCAACTGCAACAAGTGGCAAGTGTGAGCATGACAATCTGTAGGCCTACAAGCGACTGCAGGCTTGCGTGATTATGGAGGGTGGCCGTATTGTGTAAACATGGACAGGACATGTCGTTTCACTCGCCACAACAATGTTGCAACAAACAGATGTATGTGGTGGTGTTTTACGATAGGCGCTGTGGATTGCAGAACAGTGCATCGCTACCCTGCCCTGCACTGCACTATACAGGTTTTTGGCTTCTGTTGTTTCAATTTTTATTCGGTTGCATTGTTGGAAATCAATTCAACAACAGTGAATTCTGACAAAATAGAATAGACCCTGGACTACAAGGGTATATTCTAAATACGACTTAGTATCTATGACTCATAGTTTTCAATGTAACAATGCAATTTTAGTGAAAATTAATTCCAAGATCAATGAAAATAGCACCATTGGGAACGCCCCTCATAAGCAAACAAAGTTGGTCAAGCACATTTGTTTTTAAAGTTGTTTTCATGATATTTGAATGTGTCACGATAAGTGAACCACCCTGTATCTTTATCTGCTGATAGATGTGATGCCATACCATATGAGATGAACTGCTGTACACAAAGAAGAATAAACACAAGGTTCACTTGTAGACTCACTCTCAGTGGCTACCGTACCAACCACGGAGTCTACTTGTAATATAGTAAAATATGAAATATAAATAAACCACCAGAGACAATGTACGTATAAGATCGTTGTATAAGCAATGCATGAAAAAAGTACTGTAGTACGTCGTGTCCAAGGAATGAGGCATGAATCGACTGTAGTTCCTTCTTAGTTTAACAGCATCAAAAGGGATTTTAGTAATAACATGCCTAAACATAACCATGGTAATAATATTCCTTGCGTTCATAATGCTCTGTACGCCATATCTTTGTGAAACACGTATTAGAGTGGTCCCTCAGGACTGTTTTAAATTAAATAAAATTGAATAAATAATAATAATAATAATTTATATCTATATCTATATCTATATCTATAT